>KL660733.1:162187-182074 GCA_000732775.1 Stachybotrys chlorohalonatus IBT 40285 | reverse complement strand
AGCTTGGAACCCATCAACTATGCTCTGCGCTTCCTTATGTGCCGGGCCCATGCATGGCTTCCTCGGCTGACCCCCGTACCCCACGAAGTGGCCCATGGCCGCCTTGACGCCGACGAACCCCGTCCGGATGGCCACCCAGTCTGCCTTCGCCACCAGCGCCTGCAACGCCCTCGCCTCCTTGACCCTGCCCTGCTCCGCCAGCTCGACGATCCTGAGGCACGCCCGCGGGCATAGGTTCGCCAGGCCCGAGATGGTGCCGTTGGCGCCCACGACGTGGCCCTGGAGGATGAAGTCGGCGCTGCCGCCGCCCACGAAGAAGCCCGCCGGGCATTCGGCCGCGACCCGAGCCAGCTTGCCCGTGTTGCCGCACGTCAGCTTGACCCCCAGTACGTTGGGGTGCTGGGCAATCTCCAGGATCACGTCCGAGCTGAGGTCGCGCCCGGACGCCGCCGCCGGGAAGTTGTATACCAGGATAGGGATGGGGCTCTCCTCGGCCACGTCCATGAAGTATTGGATGATCATCTTGTCCGAGATGAGCCCACCGTAGTACGCCGGCGGCAGCACCAGCGCGTGCGTGGCGCCCGCCTTGGCCGCGTCCGCGCACAGCGTCACCGTCTCCCGCGTGCTCTGCGCACCGCAGCCGGCGATGAGGGGGATTCTGCTCCCGCTGGCCTCGTGTAGTATGGTGTCGCGGGCAATGCGGATCACGGCGGCGCGCTCCTCCCGCGACAGGTGGACGGCTTCGCCGTTGGAGCCGTGCACGACGATCCCTGAGACCCCGGCATTGATGAGCCGCACAAGGTGCTTCTCCAGCGCGGGAGCGTCGATCTCGTCATTGTCTGTGAAGAAGGCTATTGTGGGGACGTAGACGCCGTTGTTAAGACGGAGGTGAGGCGCCTTTGTCGACCCGTCATCGGAGCCCAGCTCTGGTGTTAGAGGAGGCTGAGGGTACCCTGTGGCAGTCATGGTCGAGGATGAAGAGGGCGTAGGCAGTGGTGCTATGAGAGATAGGTGCAAGGGAATAGAGGAGGATGACGACGATGTTGGTCTGGGACAGGGTGGTCTTGTGATGTACGTCTCCGAAGCGGTATTGCGTCTTCTCAGTAGTGGCCAACAAACTCCGTAGCAAGTACGTCACGAGGACAGGATGAGCCTTGAGTACGATGGGAAGGAACCTGCTTGAGCCCGGAGCAAGGAGAGCGGGCTCATCAAGCCTTCTTATAGTGCCGGGCACAGAGGCGCAGCTCCGGGGCACTGGGCCCTTGGGCATTTGCCGTATCCATAAATCCCCATGGCTCGCTCGCACAAGGTCTGGTTTTCTTTTTGGGGCTCCGTCATGAGGCGTCCGCTGACACTCTTCGAGGCAAGCTACTCGTTTTCCCCTTCGCCTTGCCTCAATGCATACCGTACAGGCACCACACACCCCCGGCCCCCTTTCCCCCCAGACCCATACCCATACCCCGTAGTGGGCGATATCGCAGCAGGCAGCCCAAAGCAGCGGCGTGGGGGTTACGACTTCCAAGCCCACGGTCCTTTTCTGCTTGTCATCTGCCATGCCACATGGGCGGCGGAGGCGCTCGGGTTGCCTTTGCCGATGAACATTAGCGTAAGGGGGGGGGAAGAGGGAACACAAAGGGAGACAAGAGCGTCGGTTAAGTAGGAACGTGGGTTTGCCCATCTTGCCGCAACGAGAATCCCATGTTGCTCTTCCCAGCGTCTTTCCCGTCCTTTGCCTTCAGGCTTCTCCCATTCGTCCGTCCAGGCTCTGCTCTTGTTATCATCCTCGAAACACAAGTCAGCTGAGGCAACACAAGCCACTGATCAACTTCAGAGCTAGCCCATCACTATTATCACCGCCGCTCATCATTTCTCGTTCGAGGGCTGACGCGCCGTAGCACAGCTAGTTACGCGGAGTATCATCAGCAAACGGTCTTTCTTTTTTCTTTTTCTTTTTTTTCCCCTTCCCTTCCTTTCCCTCTCTTTCTTTCTTTTTCCTCCTCGTGACCACTAATAGAGCTATAGCCTATCAGCCCGACACTACTCAAGGAAAGTGTGCGAATAAGAAGCAAAGGGACCCCCAGCAACCGGAGAGAAACAACAAGGCAAACATGGGGAAACAGACTACACTAGGAAGAGAAACCATGGCTATAAGTGCAGGGGCGGCAGACATCCGGCGGTGAGAGGTTGTCGTAACCCAGCTTGGGCTCTCTTACCCCCCAACATTCCGGGCACGCAAGAGCAACAGCGTCCGGGGGTTGCGGACAGGCAGGCTTGTCAGCCTTCGAAGGATCATCGAACGAAGAAGACTGGAGGTGGAAAAGGCAACCCCCACGCCGTTTGCCCAACCCAACCTGTGCCAGCTGAAACCCACCTCCTCTCCATCATGGGGCTAGTTTGGGGTTGGACCGCGGAGCGCAGGCAGGGGTTCAACCTGTTCTCATGCCACGTCTAACCAATACATTGGGATCCAGCAGCCAATCCGTACCTCGGGAGACCTGGCCTGGGAAACCCAACTGTCCTGCAGACCGAGCCGCCAAGCAGATCTCCGGAAATAGCCATGGCACCGCCATGCGCCGCACCTGTCACATTCATTCATCCGGCCAGCCGGTTTGGAAGACTGCCATGGGCGAGTTGCCACTGGGGTGGGAGGCTTCTGCTGATCTACGACAAGGGGGACCCCTCGAGCAGGCTTTCGAATCCCACGCGCCTACTCTCCGAAACCCTGTCGATCGACTACGTAGTTCGGGTTTTTTTTTTTTCTTTGGGCGGATGGCTCGTTGTCAGGTGTCGTGTGCTGGACTCGGCGTCAGAATTTGCAATGCAAGGATTTTCGGCCTGTTCCCGAGTGGAATAAACGTGAGCCATGAAGATTCCGGGGGGCGGATATCAGGCGCTCAGCCGGGACGAGCGCTCGCGCCACAAGAGCCGCCTCTGCCGGCCGGAATGAAGGTGAGACTAGAGGGCGGATAACGACCAGACCATGATATGGTGCTTACGCATAATGGAAGGTAGGGAGACCGGTGAACGGGGAAAAGAGAAAATAAAGCATAAGCACAGAAAGAAAGCACATCGGTTAGCAATCTCACTTATGCAGCCTTGTCTATCTCGACGCAGAGGCTAGCTTTGATATCTGATTAGAACCGACCTGAAGACTAGGGTACTTGATAGCAGCCCGACGGTTTTTAGTCACCCCTGGGGATTGAAATGGTTACACAATTATCAATCTACTTAAAACAACTAATCAAGAGCTCAGCTTTTCGACGGGATTACCTATAGGAGGGGGAAAGTTGGCATCTCTTTGCACGTATATATTCACATCCAATGTTGGACTAAATCACCAAAACATATTGCTACCCTATACCACATCATCTAGACACGCCGCCCAAGCAACATCTTATAACCAAAATACCCTGCGTAGCCAACGACCCCCAGCAAACTGGCCTTGCCCGCCAGCTTCAATAAATTGTCGTTTGCCCGAGTAGTGCCTTTAGCCCACATAGATGTCGTAATCGCCTGAAACGAAGACCGGTCGTTCAGGCGGGGGAAGGGAGCCTCGACAAGCTCGCCTGTGGCCTCGTCCTTGACCTGAGGGATCGGTACCTCCAAGTATTCACACAAGGGTCCCCAGCCGTCGCCAACAGCGTACTCGAAGCGACGATGTTCGGGAATGCGGTCGCGGAACTCCTGGTAGGAATCTTTATACCACGCAATGGCCTTTTCCTTCTCTTTGCCGTGATCGTACGTTAACGCATACGTGGTCAATGCTTTGACGTACTGCGCCATGCATCTCGTCTGCTCGTCCAAGAGAAAGCAATACAGTCGCCGCAAGCCAACCAGCGGCGAGGAGGGGTGGATCATTGCGTATATGCTCTTGAGAACACTTTCATACCAGGCCTCGGGATCGCGGTTCAGGATGATGACCTTGGCATCGGGATAGCACTCGGCAAGCTCCGGTCCGAAGAGGGCGGGAGGGAGATCGCAGACGCCTTGACAGTCCCCGAGCAGCCTGTCCCAGTCTTGTCTGTCGAAGGAGCCTTTGCCGGCGTACTTTGCTTCGAGGGCGCGGACCCATTGCGGAGCGTCTCGGGCGGGCTTGTCGACGAGGGAGTGCATGTGGTAGCAATCGTGGAAGCCTAGTTGCCAGAGCGCATGGCGCATGCCTGGAGCACAGATCTTGTCAGCCCGGGGTGCGACGGAGGGGGATGGGCGAAGGACGGGATGTACTCATTGTTCCGGTGCGCTGGAGGCCGCACACGATGACCTTCATGGGGACGACGCGGTCCGACGGCGAGAAGGTTGACGTGCCCATTGTACCGGTTCTGATGGGGACGACGGCTGTGTGTATGTGCGTTGATGAGCCCGTCTGCGCATTCACAAGTCAAGGTTGAGGATTGTGGTGATGGTTGCTGCCCCTCTCGCCCCCTGGACGAGACAGGCAGGCAAGGCTGCGACTGGTCCGCATAGGATCCACGCCAGTTCTACTTGGATTACTGTACAATATTATTGGAACAGTGCCTTCGGATGGGATTGGGTTGTCACGGATTGTCGAACGAAGCGCGTCAAAAGGGTCCCACGAGATTCGGGAGTCTGGTGCTTGTCTTGTGTCAGTATTTATGGAAGCTTTATTTATTGGGCACGGCTATCAACCTTGCGTACTAACGGATGCGAAATGCAGCCTTTGCGACCGATGCTTACCTTGGCATCCATAATCACATGCTATGACGGCATCAACCCGTCAACGGCGTCCTTATCGTAAAATAGACCTCTGGTTTTAAAAATAAGCGGACAGACATAACGGCCGTGGAACTGGATATCGTTTGTGCTGGTTTCTGTAATTCTTATCGGCCCATTGCCATTCAAGTTAAGGAGTACGGCTTGTTTTGTTCATCTTCCTGATCATGGAAGAGCAAACTGTGCAAGACCCCCTTTTGCGACTCCTTGTCAACTTGCATCATCGCCTGTCAGCTTCCCCCCTGTTGAAGCAAGAACTGTCCGCCGCGGAGGTGCTTCTAGGATCCTCCTGCATGACGCTATAGCACCAAAAAAAAAAAAAAAAAAAAAAAAACCCTCAATCGCGCAGGAAGCCAAGCATGATCCGACTTCTATTTGGAAGCACCCTTGCGTGCGTATGCAACTTACTGAATGTATACGATACCATGAATACTCGACATGGCTATGCCTGTTGAGTGTCCTGTGCCGCGTTATGAGAGTCTCAATGGCACCGTCTCGGATGCCGCTAGATCTTTCCAGCCCGCGTAGGGCGGGAAGCTCCGGACCCAACGAGAATAGCATTTTGATTTGATTCCTGCAGCCAAATTATCAGCGTCTGGCCACGAGCTCGTTTAGAGGTAGGATCCTGTCGATCTCCCAGGGGTTTCGGCGTCGTCTTTGGTAGGTCATGATGGCCAAGCCGGCCCCAATTACCGTAGCCGTGCCTTCCTCGAGGCTTGGAGGCCCGCAAAAGTGAAAAGGCAGGAGGCACGGGCTGGCTTTACGAGCTTCTACAAAGTACGGCTTCTACTTTGTACTGTAGCTGTGATGGAAAGAGAAGAGAAGGGGCCACCTGCCATAGCGTCCCCATCGAGCTGAGGCAGCTACCTGGTGGCAAAGGAGGGCCTCGGAAAACTCTGCCTACGGTTAGTAATTATTCCCAGGCCCAATTCGTCATCCTAAACAATCGCCAGCCAGCACGACATAACGAAATTTCACGGTCGCCTGCTTCTGTAAATAGATCGATGCGGCCCTAGCCCAGGCGCCAGCCACACGGCCACCGTCTTCCGAACCGGCCGAAGATACATGCACTTTAGCAGCCCGTCGAGTGGACGTTGCCCGCTCCGCCCTAGCCCTTCGTCACCGTCGGCTAAGGCTTCTTCGCCTCGTCTTCTAGACACGGGGCCCGCGTAGACAAAGCCCCAATCTGCTTGCGCGGCTGCCTGCGAACCGCATTCGCCATGACTTTCACGTGCTTGGCTGGCCCCGTCCTGGCAGCCCAGATGACGGATGGGTGGGTTTGCTGACCCCTCGCGACCCATTACAGATCAACCACCTTGCATGCCAATCCCGGACACCGCTGGGCATTCATTCCTCAACAGGGCAATGCGAGATACTGATCGTGGCCTGTCATGACGGAGGCTTGTCCGATCATCCGTGTCTCGCTGGACCCAGTCTGCTGGATAACGTCGGTTCGTTGCCAAACCTACCCGCACCGTACAGTAGGGACAAACCCCAAAACCCTGAAATCTTAGGTGTGTGCAAGTTCGCTTCTTCATGGTCAGAAAAGAACGGACCGGCTCGTTGTGGCGCTCTCTAGTTCCGACCCTTCCTTTCCAAGGAGGACCCGGCCGCGCCGTTGCCATCTCGGCCCGCTCAACAAGCACGACCCGTCCATGCTTTTTTTTTTCGCTATCTATATGATTCGTGTTGGCTTGGATAAGGCTCAACCTCCCATCCATGGACCTTACCCACAGTCTTGTGGACCCTTAGCCAGGGCCACGATGCAAACTCGCACCGCAGGCACTTCAAGAAAACTGGCCCTCTACCACACCGTGCACTCGACGTCAGAGCTCCCCTACTCATGATGCCTGGAGCCCACCCAGTGCCCAATGTTGATGGCCAAGACCCATCTTCGGGCTCACCATGCTCGGCATGTTGGTGTCTCGGTCCTCCTTGTATGATCCACTTGACCTCTCCTTATCTCTTGCCTCGAGTTTGCTTGCTGCCATCGTCGTTAAGGATTGCGCCGCTTGACCCTCTTTTATCCATCCAGTGTTGCCTGTTCTATTAGAGTTAAGCATGTGGAAATTCTTTTCTACCCTCCATAATAAGCCATAAACCTTCCTCCGGCCAACTCAGGGAATCTAACCCTGAGACAAGTCTCAGGGTCATTGTCGACTGAGATATCTGCACGGCCCACTTCTCCGCCAGGACTTCGCGTCCAACATGAGCAGTCGTTCCAGCAATGGAGGCACGCCAGTTCGTAAGGGGAAGAAGAGAGTAGGCTGGCGGGCCGGTGATGCTGGCAATGACAGCGGCAGCGGCAGTGGTGAGGGCGGTGCAACCACTGCCACTGCTGCTGACGATCTCATCGGCTTCGTGGCTGACTCGACGGCTCTGACGCCGCTGGCGTCCCCGACCCCGGAATCGAGCAACTCGCACTCAGGCGCCCCTGACGCCCGCGAGCTGCACATAGCTTTGACGAGGATACTATCGGATGAGCGGGAGCGGGAGCAGGAGCAGAGCGCCGACCCAGACCACCAGGAACCTACCCAGCAGCGTGGGAGGACGCGAGATGTAAAGGACAAGAGCCCAACCGTGGGCGGCCTGGAGCCTCCTCTGCCGAAGCTGCCGAGACCCGCCTTGAGACGCAACACCAGCTATGATGCGCCAGAGGAACGAGAGCAAGCCGACCTCGCAGAGAAGCAGGCGAGCGAGGACAAGATACGCTCCATTACGGACGCACGCCAAAGGGCGGATCGACTCGCCATGTCCGTCCATAGCTATTCAGCCCCGGGGTCCCGGAGGAACTCGAGCGACCTCGATCCGGCATTCCAACCTTTGATGATCGACTCAGATGATCACGATGCCACCCCCGGGGTATCTGTCGACAATGTCAGTAGCCCGCCAAGGGGTGGCGGCTCTGAGCATCACCACGTCAGGTACCGTTCCATCCGTGGGAAAGAGGCCTCTCAACCCCAGCCTCAGCCTGTGGGTGACGGAAACCAGATCGTGGCCGAGACTCTTGTGCAGTCTCACACCACTCCCAGAGGCAAAAGGGACTTATTCCATCACGAGCCCCGAAGCAACGTGTCTGGCACTACTACCCCCATCTTGCACCAAGCGTACGCCCACGATTACGTCCCGAGACCAGACAAATATCGTGGAGGAATCTTGTCGTCGCTGCTTAAGCTGTACCAGGATGACAGAGAAAAGGGCAGCGGATACAATACCCCTTCAGCGCCAGCAACTCCTGTCATGTCGCCTCGCCCCTCACCACCGACTTCGAGGACTTCTTCTGCATACGGAAGCCCACGATCTCGGCCAAGCAGCGGTTTGTTCAACTACCATCACCGGTCGAACAACTCGACGTCTTCACTAGCCTTGACTGAACTCCTCAAGTCTTCCTCCATGTTCGCCGCACCCGCCTCCGGTGAGATCTACGACAAGTGGACCGAAAAGATCAAGAAGGACAATGCCCCGAAATCCAAGAAGGACCAGGTCCGGATCACGGTCCACATTGCTGGCATCCTCTCACGGCACCGCTACCTCATCAAGCTATGCCGCGCACTCATGATGTACGGTGCCCCGACGCATCGCCTCGAGGAGTACATGATGATGTCCTCGCGTGTGCTCGAAATCGAAGCTCAGTTCCTCTACATGCCTTCGTGCATGATCATCAGCTTCGACGATAGGACTACTCACACCGCCGAGGTCAAGATTGTGCGGGTGCCTCAGGGAGTGGACCTCGGCCGCCTACGCGACGTCCACAACATTTACAAGGAAGTCGTCCATGATGAGCTTGGAGTCGAAGAAGCGACCAGCCGGTTGGACAGTGTCATGTCCCGTAAGCCGAAGTTCCCGGTATGGTTCTGCGTATTCACCTATGGCGTTGCCTCTGTCTGCGTGGCGCCGTTCGCCTTCCAAGGACGCTTCATCGATCTCCCCGTCGCCTTTCTTCTTGGATGCCTCGTCGGTATTCTTCAACTTGTTTTCGCTCCCAAGAATGAACTGTACGCCCATGTCTTCGAGGTCACTGCCGCCATCATCACGTCCTTCCTGGCCCGCGGTTTCGGCTCCATTCGCGGTGGGCAGCTTTTCTGCTTCAGCGCTCTTGCTCAAAGCAGCATCGCCTTGATTCTTCCTGGATACATGGTGCTCTGCAGCTCTCTGGAGTTGCAGAGCCACAACATCGTCGCCGGTAGTGTGCGAATGGTGCACGCTCTGATTTATACTCTATTCCTCGGCTATGGTATCACGATCGGGGCCTCGTTGTACGGGATGATGGACAGCAATGCTGCGAGCGAGGTTTATTGCGATGCACCACTGAACAGAGGGTGGTTTTTCTTATTCGTGCCCGGCTTCACCATGTGTCTCTCCATTGTGAACCAGGCCAAATGGAAGCAGACGCCTGTCATGGTTGTCATGGCTACTGCAGGTTACGCTGTCAACAGTTTCTGCGGGCGGTATTTCGAGGGCAACACACAGATCTCGAACATGCTGGGAGCTCTGACAATTGGGCTCTTGGCCAACCTCTATTCAAGACTCGGAAGACACTTTGAGAATGCCTGGCTGGATGTCGTGGATTGGTGGCAGTTCAGAGTGCTGCCACGATTTTCGAAGAAGAAGCGCAAGAACTCGTGGCCGCTGCCGTCCATGTCAGATCCCGAATCGAGCCCGGTGCCGCCAGACGAGAAAATGCAGAGAGCACCGCGCAAGGTCGGTTACAGCCTGGCGGCAGCTGCGATGCTTCCGGCCATCTTCGTACAGGTGCCATCAGGCCTTGCAGCCAACGGGTCATTGCTGGCTGGTATTACATCGGCGAACCAGATTACGGGCAACACCACTGTCACGGCCGGGGCTGCGAATATCGGCAATTTGGACACGACGGCCTTTAATGTTCTCTTCAGCGTGGTGCAGGTAGCCATCGGCATCAGCGTCGGTCTATTCATGAGCGCGCTCATTGTCTATCCGATGGGCAAGCGCAGAAGCGGGCTATTCAGCTTCTAACGTGGTAGTCACGAAAGGACGATGGAGCTGCTGTTGGGCATGTTAGAGTGTGGGAGCACGAGTATAATAGGGGAATCTCGGGACGGATTTTGCGGTGGGAAGCCCTTTGGCGATGACGACGCACGACTGGACCAGGTGTCCCGACCAACCAACGAGATATCTACGACAGAACAGATTTGACAGATTCGATTACTCTTGGTAGCAAGATGAAGCGAAAGGCGTACCGGAGTTTTGAGCGACTGGTGCCCAGGAGCAGCATTGTTTTCAGGAATGATTTTGGTGTTTGAAAAGTTGACCGCGAGCCGAGTTGAATTCACTTGACGCCGTCATGGAGCGGTTCCTCGGGTATCCTTTGAGACAGAGGCATGGTTTAGCACGATACAGCAACCCGCAAGGGTCTAATTTTGACAAGGAAACACGATTACATACAGGGACAAACACGGAGATATCTTTTCACTACTTAATTTCTCGAGCATCGTAACGGCTTGACGGTGCGAATGATGTAAATTGTAAGATGCAGATTTTCCCTGGGAGTACGAGTTGTAGATTAGTTTAAGGAACGGAGTATTATTTTGGACCATTTCGTTCCTCGCCTATACGTTCTGCTTCCTACTTCGTTCGATTCGCCCGGGGAAGCGAGGAGCGGTTAGGGGCCGCCCTATGGCCTGTCCTCCAACAAAAGTCTCACAACTCGGGGCAACTGTGGAGATGACCGAGCCGCCGCTAGTAAGAGCTTAACAACGACAAAGCAGCACGCCTGTGTGGTGAGGATGAGAAGCAGGAGGACTGGCCAGGCATGCAAAGCACATGAGCTATCTCGTTTCTCGATTCGGCACACACCAATCTGATTACGGTCATGCCTGGTGGCAGGTTCGACGGTTGGGCCAAGCATGTGCCATGACGTCACGATGCCTCCAAGGCAGGTGGCCCCTCGGTGCACCCTTGAAAGTCAAAACACCTCCCCTTACACCACGCATCATCGTTGAATAAGCTGTCTCTTCTCGACAACAACCTCACTCGAGTGCATTGCAGATCTGCATACGGCGAACACGCACACACCCATTGATAGCACGGACAAAAGCATCGCGGACTCGAGCGAGACTCGCTGCATTATGAAGATCCGCGCCTCGCGCATTTCGGCGTCGATAGCTGCCGCCATCTCGCGCCAGCATGCCGTAAAAGGGCTCTTCAAGGGCGGCGTCATCCGAGCCGTCCTGCATTTCTTTGCCCTCTTCAAACTTCTGCTCGCCCGCTATCGGCCCGCCGACTTCCACGCCCTGCGCGACGAGGTATGGCAGCTGGACGAGAACGAGTACGTAGAATCCTTCCCGCCGCGCAGCCAGGCCGATTCCTCCTCCTCTCGCAAAGGAGGCAAGGCAAAGCAGCATGAGACCGACCTGGTTCCCGTCGGGGACCTGGGCTACAGCGGTTCCACCTTCTTCACCACGCCCAACTCCAAGTACCTCGTCAAGTCGCTGCCCCGACGCTTCGAACATGAGTTCTTCACCCATGACTTGTTCGCGTGGTATGTGACGCACATGCGCATGCACCCGGACAGCCTGCTCGTACGCATCGTGGACATGGTATACACCCCGCACCCTACTCTGGGCGGCATCCTGGGCACCGCCCCTACGCACCACATTGTCATGGAGAACCTACTCTACGGCAAGGAGGCAGACGCCGAGGAGCTCAAGAAGTCGTGGGAGACGTACGACTTGAAGCCCAACGATTACTTCTTCCCGGAAAGGGACATCGCGGACGGGAATCTTGCGCCCGAAAGTGTAAAGGACAAGCTCATCGACGAGTTTCCCGACAAGATCCGCGTCACCCACGAGCAGAAGCAGCAGCTTCTCGACCTCCTCGATGCCGACGCCAAGCTCCTCGCGGACAACAACGCCGTCGACTACTCTCTCTTCCTCGTGCGCTTCCCTGGCCCCGCTGTCCGGGGCCACGACAAGCCACCGGTGCCGGTCATCAAGTCCAAGGCTAACCCTTGGCGCACCGGTCTCGACGATGTCGAGGGCAAGTGGACGTACCGCCTTGTCGTGCTTGACTTCTTTTGGGCCAAGCACAAGTTCCACGCAAAGGCCATGACGGGGCTGATCGACACGTTCAACCTGGTGGCCAAGAAAGGACCGATGAGCATTACGGCTGAGCCACGCGAGTATAGGGAGCGATTTATGAAGATGGTTGATGAGATTGTGGTGGGCTGATCAAAATTCTTACAACTTACGAACAGAGCCGTCCAGATCTGCCTCTACATTCCTATCAGGGGGTCGTTGTTGGGGATTGCTTGCTGCATGCGGGTATGCTTTCTGCTTCGTTTCCTGCCCACGATACCTTCAGTACGACGCTGGGCGGTCTGCATTTCTCATTCCCTGGTTTCGCCCTCGCCCTCTCCCTGCTGGGTACATGCGACAACTCACGATACTTTGCATCAACCATCAAATAACGCAACACGGTTCCGGCAATAAGGGGCCAATGTCCCCATGGGTCTTGTGACTATCATCCTAGCGACCACCTAGATTCCCATTCCAGCTCGGTCACCACCACAAAAACTCACGATATCTCACCGGGATGGGCGTTGCCTCCATCGTGAACAGTGGCGCTTTCTGAAAGGGCGGCCCCCACTTCACGTTGTGTGCACCATTCGAAGATTCCAGCAGTCTCATCTTAGAGTCAGGCTAAGCTTCTCTTTACCTCACGCCAAGACAGGTGATCTCTCCTCGTTCGGGTTTCGAAGCGCACGTCTCCCCTCTCCTCTTCTGAAACCCACGGGGGCCATACTCGTACCACCATCCTCTATTCGTTGGCCCTCGAGCCGCCTCAAGCCATGCAAGACATAGGGTAGGGGGAAGCAAATCCTGAGGCGTGTGTGGGGGGATCCAAGATAAGGAGGGTTGGAGGCGCCGCTTTGTGGCGCGGGCTGGAATGTTTCCGCAAGTCGGGGATTTTTTTTTAATGTCTTGCCATCCATGATAGGTATGAATGCAAGAACATGTTTCGTAATAGCCTAACTGCGGTTCTTGTTGGAGGTGGGAGGGGGTGTTGTGGGGGCGTAAAGGAGTGGCGGGAAGATTTGTAGGGACTGACATCTTTGATTTTGGCGTGGCTATGCCGGAAAGAGGCATCACGATAGTTACGGGCGTTGACGAAAGTATGACTACTGTCTCTCTTTTTCAAACGGCGTGCTCTGTGGTATTCTTGGCGAACAAGGCAACTTGCGTGGGCAAATTGGAGGACTAGGCTGTGGTTATTTGCACTGCTGGCGTCCGGCTCTGACTGAGGACCTGCTTCCTCAGATGGTTTCATGTTTGTAAGAAGCTGATGAATCAATAAATCCAGTGTATTCATGGGATTAAGACAGGGGTATCAGTATCGAGAGAAGCCTATTTCGCATCTCCCTCAGTCCACAACCTGAAGCATGGCGTACGCCTTGTGGCCAATCGTCTCCATCACCGTTGCCAGCGGATCTTTCTTCGCCTTGATGCCCGCCTGTTCCACCAAGACGTGATCCCCCTCCTCGTCATCCTTCATCACCAGGTCCGCCTCGTCACCGTCCTCCTCGTCAAACGTGCCATTCTCCATAAACACCTTGAGCATGCCGGGCGAGTAGCCGCTGACGAGGCACGTACCCTTCTCGTCCGCCGTGACAGGCTTGGGCGCCATGAGGTCTCCTCCCGCACCGACAACGCGCTGCTCCCTGGCGCCGGCCAAATTCCAAAACACCAGCTCCGGCATTTCGTAGCCCGCTTCGGCGTACTGGGCTTTGACTGCGTCGAAAGTGCTGCACCATGTATTCTCCCCGTGTCCTCTGTTTGCCTGGTCGAAGTGCATGTCGCTGAAGACGAAGACGCGCTTCACCATGTCCTCCTGCTTCAGCTTGTTCTCCGTTGCCATGGGGAGGATGAGATCCTCGAAGACGGACAACATGTTGGTTGACATGGCCCAGCTTGCTTTCTGCATCTGCGTAACCTTTTCCGATAGGGGCTTCGCCATATCTATCTCCAAGACTTCCGGGCAATGGCTGAAAGTGATGAAAGTGCCGCCGAACGGAGCGGTGGTGACTTCGGCGACGAGGAGAGACAGGCCGATGGCGCTGTGAATGGGAGCCGTGCCGTCAGGGAACTGAGGACCGTACATGCTGCCAGAAACATCGCAGACGGCGATGCTGGAAGATAGAGTTCCAGAATCCTTGATGCGCTGCACTAGGGCTTTCCACTGTCCATCAATCACCATGGTTGTGATCCTTTCAGCCTTTTCCCGGACAAGCTCGTCCATGGACAGGCTCTTCATACGATCCACTGTCATTGAGTTCGCGTAACCAGCAACGCTTGCGGCGCTCTTGATCAATGCAGATGGGAGAAGCGTAGCACCAGAGATTTTGGCCGTGCCTTTGGCCACATTCTCAATGTACTCCTCGAAGCGGTCCGTATCCTTCTCGATGAAAGTCGGGAAGTGCATCTTCATAGCCACGGAAGCAATGCGGTCGTACTTGATATTGGAAAACGTTTCTGCAGTGATGTCTCGCTCAACGACCTCGAGATGCTTTCTTAGGGCGGACACATCTTTGCGGTACCGTTCGCGAGCATAACGAAGATACGTCTCCCGGTCGTCCGATGGGGACAGCCCCTCGCCGATTGTCTCGCGCGGGTGCAAGATCTCCGCAATCGAGCTGATGATGAGAGTGTGCCTGTCGTGGAGGTGGTCGTGCGAAGGCGCCCATTTGCCACAGAGCGAAATTGTCCGTTTAGCTTTCCGGTCCGATCCCCGAAGCGCGGCCAAGTCATCACGGAGCTGCTCGGCGAAAAGTCGAGCAACCGTAAGGTGGAGGGCTTGGTAGGCAGGGGCATCGTTGAAGGAGCGAACCGCAATGCTATGCCGCGACTGGCGCAGCTGGCGTTTCCTTTCCTTCTGTGTCAGAACTGGGGGCTTGCCTTGGCTGTCCTCCAGCTTGTCGTCTCCGAAGAAAGTTGTCGGGGTAGACATATGAATTTCTTGTGTGCCAAGTGTGAAAGAAGCATGCCCTCCTCGTTCACGTCCGCGACCAACCGCGCGTCCTCGGCCTCGGCCTCTACCCTTTTTGCCCTTTATGCGTTCACCGCGAGAGAAACCACGGTTTTCGCTGTTGAGGACATCCCTTGGATTCTGCAACACATCGAGCTTGTTATTGACGGCCAAGACCAGAAGGTTGAGTAGGTCCTTCCAGTAGCCATGGGCAACACCGTGCTTCACATCGTGCTTGGTCATTTCATCCTCCTCCTTGTTATCAACGACGTCTGCAGCCTCGACAAGCACCACGTCATCGCCTTCTGCGTTGGTCTTGGTTACCTTCTTCTGGATGACGGGTCGGCTCAGCCATTTGAGGTTGGCAACCAAGGTCTGAGGGTGGTTCTTGTACAGCCATCCGGCGCAGCGATAGAAGACCATCTTGGAACCCTGCCCTAGGTGTATTGAGCGGGAGTTGAAGATGATTTTCAGAGTGGCGAGAGGATCGACAGCCCAGGATTGGGCGAGTGATTCCAGAAGGAGAGGACCAGAAACAGCGCCACTCATGTAGGAGAAGAGATCGACGAGAGCGTTGTTGGTCGAGCGGTATGCAAGGTCACCATTGTCGGTCAACATCCTGTTCTGTGTAGGCTGCTGCGGGGTGACCAAGGCGGAGTAGTCGAGAAGTCCTTTCATGAAGGGCTGTTTTGGCTCCTCGGCTGGAGCAGTTGTTGCATCCTTTGCTGTCTTTGATACGTCAGGGTCGTAATCATCCAAACTCTGCAGCTCCATAACGTCCAGTCCTTTCCTAATGTCGGTGGAGGTGGACTCGCTGACGAGAGTGAAGGCTTCCTCTGTGGCGAAAGCATCTTCATCATCCATCGAATTGTCAGTCTGCGTCTGCAGGGTCGGCGTGCCCTGGCTGTCTCCATGGGCCAGCTTGTCCACCACGAAGCTCTCGAACTGCTGCCGAGGGGCTGTCAAGGCATCGCAAACGGGAAGCTCGACAGGGTAGGACGACCGAAGGAACCAAGCCTGCTGGTCCTCGGACGCCGTCTGGATGGCTATATTCCCTTCCATGATGGCGAGCCTTGTTGATGGTCCTATTAAGAGAGGCGGCCGAGTCAAAGCGAGGAATGAGTAGGAGGGCCGCCCGACCTTTAAAGGCAGCAGCCAAAGTTGGCCAAAGCTACCCCGGGAGTTGAAGTTCCTCCCATTTCAAAGGCAAAGAATAGCGAACACGGAGGAAACTGCGGATGTGTCACTTCGGCTCGGCCAATGAGTCAACGGCTGCTGGTGCTGGTACCAGGCCACGACCAGCCGCCGATGGATCGCGGGAGCTATGTCTTGGCGCTCTGGTGCCTGGAGTCTAATCTCAACCGTGCTTGCATGTGAGCGCCTGTCAGAGGCCGCCTCGCCGTTTCGAAAGGCGTAGATATTGGGAAGGCGAGTTGAACCATGGACATGTTGGGCGTGAAGGAGGAAACAGTTGCTGTATAGTTATAAGTATAGGTGGCAGGGCACTGAATGCTAATTAATCACTAGGTACTAGAGCACTACAATCATTATTACTATAATTAGCTACTAGCCTAGGAGTCTCTTTCTACCTAATGCCAAAATCAAAACTCCATCCAGCATCATACATCACAGCACTAAGTCCTCCACCTGCTAACAAATACAATATATATATATATATATAGATAGATCCATTTATAGACATTTTAAGACCTACCACGATGCTCAACTTCCGAGCCATGGCCATGCTTAGATAGTGCGTTTTCAAGTTATCCAGACAAATTACCAAAGCTGCACGTCTTATCTCTGGCTGTGCCCTGTAGCGTATCTGTGGAGCATCCAGACCCCCATGGCAGTGGGGTTGCTGCCGATGCTGCATCTCCGGTCAAGATAAGGAACGATACAAAACCACTCGACAGGCAACGTCGTTTATCCAAGGGTTCCCTCTAGTTCCTCTTTGAAAGTCATGGTCATTGACTTCACCTGCAGCTACTGTGTTGTAGGACTATCGGTCGGATTGTTTCTCGCATCACCAACCGTCTCTTCATCCAAACCCGAAACCCATCCAAACTCCAACCAGCTCGCCGGCTAGGTATGCAAGAAAGCCCACGCTATGTCGCGCTCAAAAACACAAGATCAAACAGGGGAAGAAACACACACCAAGACGATGGCATCATAGTCGCTCGCTCATCGTCTCGAGCAACTGCTGCTCCTCCTGCGTCAGGTAAACATGGTCCGGCACAATCACCCTGCCATGCCTAATGACAATCTCGGCCACGCTCTTCTCGCTGCTGGCCGTGCTGTGCGTCCTTCGCCCGGCCTCCAGGTCCAGCCGAACCTCGGACCCGCTCTCGTCGACAACGTCGTCTCGGGACGCTCCGTGCTCCTTGCTCTGGTGCACCACCATGGGGCCCTTTGTGTGCCCTCGTCCGAGGTCCTCGGGCGTCCACCAATAGACGGGGAAGCGCCGGTCCATGTTGTTGACGATGAGTGCAAGGGCCAGCATGAGGGCCACGCCCAGCATCATTACGGGAAACAGGAACCATCCCAGATCGGAGACGTTGGGATCCACGACGGCCATGAGCGCCGTCGCCCCGGCCGGCGGGTGCACCGTTTTCGTCAACGCCATCACGCCTGTGGCGAGGGCACAGGCCAGCGCACCTCCGGCCCAGCGGATGCTGTCAAAGTCATTGCTGAGCTGGAACAGCTGGCAGATGCTGACGCCGACGAGGACGGCCACCATCTGGCCGAAGAAGGCATTTCGAGGTTGCGCGAGCGGCGACTCGATGGCGTAGAACTCCAGGACCGCCGCGGCACCCTAGACAAACGACGTCCCCGTCAGCTACCATGCTCGCGATTGGGCCCCGAGACGCAACTGGATTCGACTTACAAAACTCCCGACGATGATGGGGGCACGGCGGTCCTGAAAGGCCGGGATGTGCATCGACACGACCTCGATGATGGCCAGCGAGCAGAAGATGCCGACGGGGGCCCAGAGGATCGGGCGCAGGTTGCCTATGTCGTCGAGCGGCTTCTTGCGGTAGCCGAACCATCGAGCGACCGGGTACGGGACGTGGTGCCACGGCGGCGGCGGCACCAGGCGGTTCAGGTACCGGTCGATGTCGAAGTGCCAGCTCGGGGACATGGCTCGCTATCATACGCCCCCGGGCAGTTTGATTCTGTGTGGACGGCCTTGCTTACTCGACGGAACGAAGTGACGAAGAGGGTGGCCATGCGATGGTGGCATACACGGGGTGAGGGAGGGGACGGAAGGGGAGGCGAGATGGATGTATGAACGGCTTGCACGACATGCCACAAGGCCATCTCGACATCCACCTAGGCCATGCCGTCTCTCATCTACTTAGGGATATGCTTCCGGCCGTCCAGCACCGCAGCCTGCCAGGCCCCATTCCGAAACACCAAGAAACAGAATCCATCCAAAGCATAAACTGGTATCCCTTCCGCGGAGATTCACCATCATCACCACGGCTCGAGGGCCAGGCGGTGCATCATATTGAGTAATGGAAACTCCCGTTGCGGCATAGGATTTGCCCTTTTGGCTGGGAAGCGTGACCGCCGGCCAATGCCCACCCAGCGCAGCGGTGCCCACCTACCGTACCTACGGGTCCACTGTAGGGACCCCCCCAGATTTTTTACATAATTGTGCAGCTTCCCGGCCCCGGTCAAGGCCTTGGAACCGTCTGACGGGGGGCTATTTCGTCACCGTCGGCAACTCGGCGTCTTTGTCACGGATTTTTGTTGTCTTCCTCGCCCTTGACCTCGTGTTCGAATGGCCTAGGTACGGCTTCGCTTCGTGCTTGTGTCTCCAAGAGTTCGGGAACGCACAGGTGAGTGAGTCATGGCCCATCTCTCGTCCTAACCTATTTATCAGGCTTTACGCCCCAAACTCTGATAGCTGCTCGCCTGCGCCCATGCCATGGCCGGCTCCAATGAGATGCCGACGCGGAGTAGCTTCGAAGATGCCTCGGAAATGCTGGCCCAGACCATGTTCTCGCCCGCCCGGCCGATGTCCACGCCATTTCTCTTAGCATACCGCCCCATGGTTCGAAATTAGCCTTTGGGCCTTGGGAAGCCCTCTTTCTTTCCTTTTTGCCGGATTGCCATGGGAGCTTTCCTGTCTTCGGCCGCATCACCCGATGGAGTCGCGTAGGAAGATCCAGAATCTCCCATGTACGTGCCTCGTGGACCTCTCTTGCTACAGGGGCAGGGGGGGTACAGGTAGGTGGTGTCGCAACTGCTGTAAACGAGAAGGACAGGTCGACCGTCTCGCTGAAGTCTGGCGTAGACGCTGCAACGGTTGTGCTCTTTTCGTTTCTTCCACCCTTCTCTGCTTGGACGCCGTAGCTGTATCCAGTCATTGGCAATGACCGCACCGTATCCCAACCTTGGAGCCGTGCTCACTCTATGAAGCCATGGTACAGTCGACGGTTCTGGTCGCTTCCAAGGGCGACTGGCGATGTCAAACAAGCTCACTTTTACCCTTGAATAGTACTTTATTGCAATGCCTCAGGAATAGAAAAGAAGAAGAAAAATAAGACATTGTGGGAAGTTATCCCAACCATAAACATCGCAGTGCAGAGTTGTGGTGCATCGGTTTCTAGCCTCATTCACACTTACACCACACTCGCTCCCCAGACCCTCAACCCAAGCCCCTCGCCACCTCTCCCTTGCATATTGCAGCTTTGAACTCTTGATTCTCTTCCAATTTCACTATAAATAATTGCTTGCTTCTTTTTACCACCCCAGTCCTTCCTGCTTCCCGCCTCGTTGCCTTGACATGAGGACAGGCCACTCACCCCAACGCATATCGGTATCCCTTCTGCAACCACCTACATGCTGCAACTTCACGTGAACACGTGGCCCACATTCACTCCAGGGCATCATGTCCATCCAATTATCCTCTCAGGCGCAAGCTCGCGAGGAGAACGACCAAGATGGCTCCTTCGAGTGGTACGACGCGGATCCCATGGCCGTCTCCCAAGCCGCCGCCTTCCGCAAGACGCAGCAGACGCTCCGCGAGAACTTCCTCTACCTCGAGGATACAAAGCATGTTCTGAGGCACATGTCCATAAGAAAAGGGCAGCTCTGCACCGTTCTCTTCGAGGAAGTGCACGAATTGGTGTGCGATCAGGAGGCCCA
>KL660733.1:0-162144 GCA_000732775.1 Stachybotrys chlorohalonatus IBT 40285 | reverse complement strand
CTCTCCTCCCTCTCGCTTAGCGACGGGCTTTCCTCTTCCTTATGAATAGGTGGCTAACCACTATCTCTTCTCACCTTCTTCTTTTCGCATAGAAACAGATTGGATCTTGCTTGGCTCAGAATCCTCACCCTCCGGTGAGCCCCAGCATCGTCGTCCTTGAAAAGAGCATCGTTGCGGCTCTCCGCAAGTTCGGCGAGAACCAGAACCTCATTTCGCAGCTCAAGCCCGATCTCAACGGCCATTGCTCTTGGACCTCGTCTCAGGTAACCTTTTCCTCCGTCTCCCGCCCACGCTCGTCCCTCGAAGCGCAGCGAGGACTGGTAGCTGCGCAGTTTTTCCATTTACTGACCCGGCCGCCCCTTTCATAGGCTACTCCGCTGGGCTCTTCCACAGAGATGGCGAACCCCAAGGATCTCGTCGCGCAGTAGAACGGCGACGGCGAGAACCCTGCGGATCACATCATTCTCGAGTACCACCCTGGCATCAACAGGCTTCGCGCCCCCATTCTGCACGCACCTTGCCCTTCACCCTGGACCTCTGGGCAGATCCTCACCCGCCGCATCGCCATCAGCAACCTGCCCAAGGGCATCACTCTCTGCCAGGTCCTTAGGGGTGTCTACGGCCACGGCGCTCTCAAGAATGCTTCCATCTTCAATGGTGGCGCTGCTCATCTTACCGCTACTGCTATCATCGAGTTTCAATACCCCGCGTGCGTCAGGCACTACGTTGATTTCAGGAAGAGGAAGACGCTCGCCTACGAGGATGAGAACTACAATGTTCACAAGGCGGTCGTTCGGGCGGTTCCGACCAACTCGTATTGCTACGCCACTGCTAGGAGCTTCCTCCAGGACACCACCCGGTGCATCTCAGTCGAGAACATGCCTCTCAGCCATATTTGGTTCTATTTGAACGTTGTTGGCTTGCGCCACATCACCGACGTCAGCTATAACAAGGAGACCAAGTCTCTGTCTATCGATCTCGTTTCCAACTTTCACGCGGACCGCATCGTCAATTTGACCAACAATTGGATCACGAGAGACTACCCTGATTTCAATGCTCATTCTATCCAGGAGTTCGACCCCCCTGATACCGACGGGGACCCCTCGACCCGCCCTAGGGGGACTATCAGGTCCGGCATCTTTGCTTACGTTGCTCCCAACCATCTCCAGGAGAAATGGGACTGCATCCCCAACAATGCCTTCTGGCCGACCCGGCTGTCCGCCTACATGTGCACCGAGCACCTATCTCCCCTGAGGCCCTCCCATCCTCCCAGCGTCAGACTCAAGTCTCTGGCCAAGCACCTCAACCTTGACGAGTCCCAAGTCGAAGACTACTTCAAAAAGCTTCGCGAGTTCAAGGAGATCAAGAACGGCACCCTCGGATCCGCAAAGCTCATCTCCCAGCGTAAATGGAGCTACGTCTTTGAGTGGAACCAATTCATGATATACATCCTCGAAACATCCCTCCATGAGCCTGGCATGGAGAATGATTGGGACGAGTACTTCGAGGCTCATGATTTGATCAATCTGCGCACCCTGGAACGCTATGCCAGACTGGCCGCACATCGTCGTGAGATAGCCAAGAATCAGGGTCTCGGAGAAGGTGAACTGCCAAAGTGTGGTCCTGCCTGCCCCATGGGCTGTCGCAGCCTTGAGGTTTCGCCCGTCGCGAAGGTCATTGCCGACTTCCTCAAGCTCCCTGAACGGATCACCTTTGTTTCCACCACGGATGCTGATACAAGCTTCTAAGCCTACCTTGCTTCGTCCACCTGACTTATTTCACGCGGCCCTCACAATAGCAGGTTTAGTGTCGCGGGCAACGGCAGGGCTCTTAGGCTCTAGGATTTGGGTGAAGACGTATGGGTAGGCACCGTGTGTTGTATGCTCGACTTTGGCAACTTCGGCTAGCATCCCGAAACGTAGATTAGTCCAAGATACTGAATTTCACAATAAAAAATTGCATCTAGGAGCTAATAGCCGCTTCTGTGGCTTTTTATTACTTTGTTTATGATATCTCTGAATTGCTCCTATTGGGAATTGCAAATGTTCCACCCATACCCGGTGAACCTGGGTAACGCCAAGTTTGACAAGAAAGGACGATATATGCTCCGGGACACTCTCTTCTAACTTGCCCAGCATACACGTCGCCGCTTTGCCGTCCATGGCTCACGTGCCTCAACTCCGTGCTTTCGTAGCCTCATGCAATAAATGACCCGCGCATCAAGAATTCCCATCCACCACAAACACCTCCCTATGCCCGTTCGGCCCTGACCCATCAGCAAGCTCGTCCACCTTATCCATGTGGTTCATGGCGTCAGGCGCCGCGACCGCCTCGCTCACGCTGCTGTATTTCCTCTCAAAAGCCCATGGTATTGTTGTCTGCGTCGATGTCCTTTTCCTAGGTGTTGCCTTCTTTTTCTTGCCCGCCTTTCGCAGGTACTGCCGTATCAATGTGGCTGGTATGTTCTCTTCCGGCTCCCAGGATGGATTCTGGTCGGGTGGCCAGTCACCTTCCCAGCGGACTTTGAAGTACCGGACCAGCCCTTGCCCCTCTACCTCGAACAAATTGTCGCCTTCAAGTCGCTTCACCTCCCAAGTAGCTTCATTTGGAGAACCTTCTGTTTTTGGCAGTGGCGCCATCCTTTGACTCGGTATTGCTGGAGGCGGCACGGGTGTCTGCTTCGGTTGTGAAGTTGTTGACTTCTTTGGGGGACGTTCGCCGGACCCGTTTGTAGGCTGTGTCTGCCCGGTGCCTGGCAGGCTTCCGGGCTGTGATACATGGAGGGTGTCATGGGAGTATTGCCGAGGATGTCCTGGTTCCCTAGATGGTCGTAGCTCGGGAAGTTCAGAGTACGATACTGGCGATTTAGAATTGGTAGGCCTCCATGTGCTAAGAGGCGTTCTTTGTAGAGGCTGCCGCGTTGACGAGTCTATCGGCAGTATGTAAGATTCTGAAGGTTGCCGCTGTAATTTATTAGGAAACAGCAAAGAGAATTCATGCCGATTCTCGGAATTTTTGTTTGGCGAAGAAAGAGGCTTCTCTACCGGCTCCGGTATTCGCCTAGTGTGGTCTAACTCTTTCGTGGTATCGTCCGGTGCATCCAGGTCCATACCCTGCTCCTCCTCATCCTTAACTTGATCACCAGCCTGCGTCGTGGCACGCTGCAGCTTCTCTTTCTCAACCTGGCATGACGGACTTGGCTCCTCGTCCGAGAGTCCTTCGAAGCCAATTAGTTTGGACTTCTGTGGTGTTGACAAGCTCATAGCCCCAGCCTTACGCCGCCGTTTTTCCTTCTCCGAATTATGTGTCGTTTCCTCCACCAAGTCCACAGGACCCTCGATCTTGCTGTGGGCCGGAGGTCGTCCTCTCTTGAGCTTGCCGGTTTTTGACTGACTGGCTGCGGGCACTGCGGATGGCTTCCTCCTCAGGCGTTCCCGCTCCTCGTCCAGTTCTCGTTCCAGCTCGAACTCCCATTCCTCGACCGCCGGCTGAGAGACATATTCGAGAATGCGCATCGCGGGAACAAGAGCTCGCGCGGCAGGCAGGTCGTGCCATGCCACTATGTAGGTCATGCGCTTCGGCAAGGGCTTCCCGTCCTTCGCAGGGCCCGGCGAGGGCAGCAGGATACGATCGAGGATGTAGGCGGTCGAATCTCGGGGCAGCGCAAGATGAACCGACTGGAGGGGGGGTCCCGAGCCGGAGACATAGTTGGCGGGCCTCCGTGGGAGCTGAACAACGAGTCTCCCGCGTGGTGCATCGCGTCTCGCAGGTTTCGTGTTCGCGTGTCGATTCGGCGCCATCGTCGCGCGTTCACGTACAAAAAAGGCGCCCAACCCAACCTGGCATGTTCGAGGTGCAGTATTTCAGGCCAGCAAGGGGCCGAGCCCAGCCCTGCTGATGTATGTTCAGACAATGGATTCTCGCTGTGCTCTAATAAGGAGAGGTTGCGTAGGCTTAATTAGATTGTGGGCGCAAACGCCTACCCGAGACCGCCATCCACCGGAGGTTTGTTTGGCACGTTAGTGGCTCGTGGGGCTGGTGCCCAACTGAACACATGCAGCCTACCTACATTTTCAATGTTCAGTATCGAAGGTCACCTTTGCAGTACTCTGGACTGTTGGGAGTTTTTCTGGGTGTGTCGAAGAGAGACACCCGGTCGAGCCTGTTGATTTCTTGCACGTCTTGCACGTCTTCCACGAGTGTGACCACCTGCTCTGCAAGTGTGGTCTAGCGGACCTCTCGTACAGGGTAGCTCACCCTCAAGCACTAGGTGGTAATTCAGATGTCTGGGTTGGGAAACCAATTTATTGTGATATGTATGGTTTATCGTAGCCGAAATATGAACTGATCTTTTTCTTTGCGGGGAAGCCACTTTAAGTCAGTCACATCCTCGCAAGTAAGCAGCAATCAGGAGCACACCGAGAGACTGAAGATCTACACCTCCGAGTAACATGTCACATTATGTAAGTGCAAACCAATACCAATACCTCTATGAATTCGTGCAAATCAATTGAACTGCCATAGGCTCACAGTGATACATCTACTCCATACGGGACAGTTATCATGCCTGCTAGTAGATAGCCGTCATGAAGCAGTCATTTGCTCCAATCACTGCCAGGTCTCAGGTCTTGAATTACCGCTGAATCTGCCCTGTGTGGCAGGCGATCACGGCCCCGAGCCGCCCCGGTTTTTTTTCGCCAGCGTCCATGACCTCAGGCTCCACACTAGTACTTTTTGGAGCTTTTGTAGCTATCACCACTCTTGCAGCAGCACACCCCCCCAGCTCGACATAACATCATCACTCAAAAGCTACCTCACCTGTCTCCAGGCCCGAATCTCCCTCAGCGCTCAATGGTCGTCCGCTGCTACCATCAGTGAAGATAATTGGAAAGCAACCTTCATCATGAGCTCCGCGCTGAAATCGGTCGTCCTGCGATGGCCCGCCGCCCGCCCCGTCGGCCTCGCTCAGTGCTGTCCCAAGGCACCCTTCTCGACCGCCGCCGGCCGCAGTACCACGCGATCCCTCAGCATCACCCAGCTCCCGCTCCGCAGCCGACAGCAGCAGCAGGTCCTGACGGCCGCGTCCCGCGTCCTCAGCCGCGCCGCCTCTGGTCTCGCTGGCTCGGCCCAGAAGTCGCCCAACGCTACAAACAACAAGACGGCCACGGCCTTGGGCGAGAAGCCCCAGGTCAAGCCCACGCCTACTAGCGCCAACGTCGGGGTCGAGCCCACGCTTGACTGGAACACCTTCTTCAAGCTGCGTCTGCGCCGCCGCCGCGTCCAGGTTCTCTTCTCCATCACGTCTAGCCTGGTTGGAGGTGTGGGCGGTGCGTTGCTGCTGTCGACGGGCGTTGCCGAGCCATTGGTCTCCCTCATCCCCCTTGAGCCATACGTTACACTTGGAATCATGGTCATCACGTTTGCGGGCATGGGCTGGCTTGTTGGACCCATCATTGGCAGCGAGGTGTTTTACATGCTCAACGGCAAGGTCAAGAAGCAAATCAGGATCAAGGAGAGCGAGTTTCTGTCCAGAGTCAAGAGGAACCGTGCCGACCCCAGTAATTCTAGTGCCTCCAACCCAGGTACGTTTCCCTCCCTCAATGCCCCGACTGCGCTTGCGTTGGGGGTTGTCACACGTCATACTGACTCAACACCTAGTTCCCGATTTCTACGGCGAGAAGATTCAGAGCGTGGCTGGGTACCGCAGGTGGTTGAAGGACCAGCGGGCGTTCAACAGGAAGAAGAATGCCGCCTTTGTATGAAGAAGCAAATCATATGTCGCTGCAAAGAGATGGATACACAGGCTGCTCGGTTTTTCCTTGGTTGGCTGTGGGTTGGCATACCCATGCGGAAGGAAGGTCCCTTATTTCCATTTGTACCGTCCATATGAATCTATCCTCATGTACATCCCTGTTATAAATAAATGTTCTCATTGATGCTGTGGCTGCGTCCTACACGAATGGTAACGTGGCATCGACAGCTTCACGCCAAGCCTTCATCCCGCCCTTGATATCTCCAATGAACCGGCTCCCGCCCCGGTCCAAACCCATGTCTTTGAGCTTGCGAGCGGCCACTTGGGAATCATTGCCGACCCGGCACACGATGTATATCGGCGCTTCCCCAGGGAGATTGGCTGGGAGCCATTCCGGTGGATCATCGCTGCGATAACTTGCAAATCGCTGCACAGGCACGTTGATGGATCCTTTCAAATGGCAGAGATCAAAGTGTTCCTTCTCTCTCACGTCAATGAGCAGATGCTCTGCCTTCCCCTCAAGTATACGGCTGTATTCCTTCGCTGATATCCGTTCCTCCGACTGCAGCAGCGCGACCGGCTTGCTGACGCCACAGAACTGGACATAATCCAGAGACGACTCCATCTCGGCCAACGTCAAGCCCCCCTCCTCCGCACAGGCCAAGCAGCCCTCCCGCTTACCCTTCATCCGCACCGACCGGAACGGCGCATCCGCCATGCCCGTCAGCAGCAGCATCATGGTGGGCCGCGGCTCGGCGTCGTCGCCTTCCTCCAGGCCCCCGCGTGTGATGAGCTTGATGGCCTCGAGGGCCTGCAGCACGCCCATGGCACCGACCACAGGCCCTATGATGCCGCCTTCGCCGCATCCCACCACGCTCTCGGGGGGTGGCGGCCTGGGGAACACGCAGCGGTAGCAGGGCCCCTTCCCCGGGGGGCTGTTGAGAACGATGAGCTGCCCGGAAGATTGGAACGCGGAGGCGGAGACGAGCGGTTTGCGGAGGAGGATGCAGATATCGGAGATGAGGTATCGTGATGTGGGGTGGTCTGTACAGTCGAGTACAAGATCGTAGTTTGACACGATTTCCCGGGCGTTGTGCGTTGATAGGTGGGTTTCATGCGCTTTGTATGTGATGGAAGGGTTGAGTCTGAGCATTTTAGCTGGGAGGGCTGGTAGTACAGAGTTTCAAAGACGACTTACTCCCTCAGATATGTTATGGCGCTGTGAACCTTGCTCATACCAACACGAGCGGTAGAATGCGCAACTTGTCTATGGAGGTTAGACACCTCAACCTGGTCGCCGTCGACGAGCCCAACGACGCCTACGCCCGCGCCAGCGAGATACGCCGCGGCCGGACACCCCAGCCCGCCAGCACCAACAAGTAGCACTCGGGCACCTTTGAGCCTCTGCTGCCCTTTTTCTCACATGTTAGGTTTCTGGCGATTAGGGAAGCGAAGGGAAACCGGGTACACGCCTTGGAGCCCAAACCTGGGGACTATCATCTGCCTGCTGTACCGATCGTACTCCTCCGGGAGAAGCGGCCAGTTCCATTCCGCTGGTGCGCTGTCTTGCTGCTCTTCAGACACGGCCACGGCTAGTTGTGATTTGAGCTCCGCAAGCTCCGCCTCTCGTTTGGCGATCTCACAGCGGAGGTGATCGATGTTGTCCATTTTTCGATATAGTACTTTGATTCATGCTCAGAGAACATAAAGCTAAAGTGTGCATTCTCCGTCAAGTCATCGACGAGTCAGCCTATTAGTCGTCTACTAGCTCATTTTTACTCTTGATGCTTTTACATGGGATGACACCAGCGAAGTGCCCCTCCACCAAGCTCGGTGAACCCCCACCACGCACACCTCGGTCAGCCCCATCTCACCGAAAATGTTTCCCAACTTTCCAATTCCAGGGTTCTGCGACTTCAACTCTCCCACCTACATCATAACCTCCCAACTACAATATCCAGATACAATGGTACGCTCGAAATCCCCAGGAGAGATATGGACTTACCAACAAAATATACAGGCCCCCGTCGCACCGCCCTCTAAACCCTCCGCCCGCGCCATGCGGCACATGCGCGTCACCGGCCAAATCCACCCCCTCCTGCCCGCCAAGATGCACCGCCCAGGCGCCACCGTCGGCGACGACTTCCTCAACACGAAGCGAGACAAGCGCCTCATCAAGCACTCGGCCTTCGTCTCCCGCGTCGCCAGCTCCCACGGCGTCTCCAAGGCTTCCAAGCGCCGCCGCCCGGCCAAGAAGCTGCGCACCAACCTCGACAGCCTCGCCGACGCCCTGCCCGAGCTCAGCGCCGCTGACGACGCCGCGCAGGAGCTCGAGGGTAAGGTGCGCCATAGGAGTTTGAAGAGCAAGAAGGGCGCGCTGAAGAGGAAGGAGTTGGTGGTGAAGGGGGAGATGGAGAGGTTCGGGATGAGTATGGCGAAGCTGGCTGGGACGACGGGCGCACCGGCCGCGACGGCGCAGCAACATAAGCTACCGAAAGATACCACGACAACGATGGGCCGTGAAGAGGATAACAAGAGAACAGACCCGGCAGCAGCCACTTCTGCCACGTCGAACCGCTGGGCTGTGTTGAGGGGCTACATCTCGTCAACAATGGAGCAAAACCCGGCCTTCGTGAACAAGTCTTGAACGGTCATAGCCACACAGCGTGGTCATTTATTTTGGCAAAGATGGCGTTATGGTATTCAGAGAACCCTCTGATTGGCGACTTCTACCGAAAGATACAAAACATGGTGTAGATGATGGAGTCCTGGAGTTAGGGAAGGGATAAAATCCCAGGGAAGGGCTTGTTTGCTGGTCACATCTGTAGTCATGTCCAAGAACGATTGTGCCTTTTATTCACTCTTCGGTAATGAATTCTCATATAATTATTGGTAAGAACATGGGATGAAGGGCATTTGTACCCAGATAAAGACAGCGATAAAGATCTCGACTTTCATGAACACATGATATTTTATTGTGAATGCAGCAATGCTATTTACTGATGCAAGAGCTAACTATTGTGCAAAAAGGTATCTGCCAGCGTACAGCCTCGAAGCCAAGTGGCCAAACATGTGCGAGATATGTCCGCGTCATAAACGTCAAATGATAACCAACGCCAACGCAGCAACATGTAAACACTCCCAAACGCTTGCATAGAAGAGAACAACACACTAGTGGCACGAATTCCTATCTGATATTCCCCTTGAAGGTACTCAAGCCCAAGGTAGGTCTGATTGCAGATGCTGCCGTTTTGTTCGCAAGTCTGAACCCTCTGGCTCCGGCTCGAATGTAAGCAACTAACCCCAACCCAAGTGCTACCTTCTAGACTTGTCCACGAATTAATGTTCCATGACCTTTAGCTACTTGAACCGCTGTTCTTATCGCGGCAACAGCGGAAGTGCTTTTTGGCGCTGTTCGGGTTAAGCGGACAACTTGTTTCATTCGCCCAAACTCGAGCAGTACGTTATCATCTCTGAATCCAAGATGGCATACTTGAACAAAAAAAAAAAAGGGGGAATCGCCTCTATGCCATTGGAAGTTTGTAGGTCGTGAGAACAGGGGAAAGGGGTTCCGACTTGGCACAGGCGAGGCAATGGTTGGACGTATTCATGGGAATGCTGGTAGTGGTAGCTAACCGAGACACCGTGTGCGTTCCCACCCAGTTTGCTTGCATACCGATCGTCTTGTTCTCCGACTTGAAAATCCGATTTCTTCTCCTTTTTTCGTGAACAGCCACGCAAACATCCACATGAGAATACTCGTGGTATAGCATGCAGCAACAAGAGAATTGGGGCTCTGTTCTAATCGTACTCCTCGCCTCAACATTGTTGACCGTTGTAATGAGAAGACTATGTTGACGGCCTTGGAGATGTAGTATTCATTATTCAGGAAGCGGGGCAATTAGAACGAGCCTGCTTCCTCGTCATCATTTGGTGCTCCTCAGGTGCTTTTTTCGTACTCGGCGCTCGTAAATGACGGCGGCGGTTCCGCTTGAGTCGCTGCGCCGAGCATACGACCTGAGGTTGGGTAGTCGCATTTCCGGAGGATGATCCCGGTAAAGCAGGAGCTTCTGCTGAACGCAGGCTTCGAACTCTTCGCAAGTGCGCCAGCATTTCGCCCCCTATTCGATCCGCGGGGGCGTCTTCGATGCGAATGGACTAGCACTCCTCCTGGGGCAACTGTTAGTTGATGCGCCGACGCCGGCGAGACAGGGTGATCAACTCACGATCGGCGGCGTTCGCCTTCTTTTCGCAAGTTCTCGATTATGCGCAGCATCTCCTTGCGGCCACCGGTGCTATCAACCATCTTGCCGCCCATACTCATGGAAACCTTCTCGCGGGCATTGGCACTGAGCAGTCGCTTGACGAGTAGGTGACGCATCAAGAGGCACACGAAGACACCACAGTCACTGCCATTCTCCTGCTGGGGGCAATCTTCCAGGTTGATGAAGCGAAGTGGCCTGTTGAGAACCTCGCTCATTTTCCGGGTCGCCAGCTGGGCTTCCTGGTAATTTGAGCCGCCAAGAGAATCGTAGTGGAAGGCGACGCCGTCAAGAGCAGAGACAAGCAATAGAGACCAGTGGCTGCCACCTTCTGCCATGCTCACACTGCGAGCATCGTTGATGGGTAGGAAGATGTGCGTAACCTTGTTGAACTGCGGCAAGGCAGCCACAACCTGCTTCATGTCGGGGTCTTTCATCAAGAGGAATGTCATGCTGGGTCGTAGCAGGACAATCCGAGCCTGGGGATATCGGTTGAGGGTTTCGCGTTCGAGATACTCTTCCCAAAAGGCAATGTTGTTGTCCGTCAGCCAGTCGTTCTTCAGAGCCTTGATATCTTCAACGGTAAGGCAAACATCGTAGTAACTTAGATACGATTTCTCAGGCGATAGCTAAAACATTCGAAACGTCGGGCGACATCAGCGACCCTGATCTTCCTTGAAAGTGAGGGCTCTGAACACTGGACATACAGTATCGCCGAAGCGACGGGCCATGCGCTCGCGGAAGGGCATTTTTGTCTTCTTGTCTTTGGCCGCCGAGCTGTGCTTGCCGAAATCGTCGTCCCGAGAGGAAGGATCGGTGCCGATGGAGAGAGAAGATCGAGGAGAGGCTTCACCGCCCGAACTCGAGTCGCTGCTGGATTTCCGCGCGTGACGTATAAACGGAAAGGCGTGAAGGCGGCTGATGAAACGCAAGACGTTAACGACGAACAGAAACTTTACAGCGGGCCAAGCGGCAACGCAAAGCGGGGCAGGTTCTGTCTAAGAGAAACAACTGGGATGTCGTCGCAATGTAGCAACGCGCCGTAGAGGCCTCCTTTGAGAGGGGTGGGGAGATGAGACAAGTCCACTGGGACGGGTACTGGAACATAAAATGTAAGACTGAAGGACTGATGCCTCGAGGTAGACTTTGCTGGGAGGCAAGATGCAGGGCGATGAAGCTGTGCGATCGTGATAGCGTCGAGCGAGGGTGGGGTAGCGGCTCTGCCCTACCTGATCTGCCTACTATGGTGTCACCACTGGCCAACGAGTCTGGCCAACACGAGATTGGACGGCAGCTGCCCGATGCGCAATGTTCCCGGGGAAAAGGACGAAGGTGTACAAGAAGAAAGGCGGTGGGCGGAAATGCGCCCAAGTAAGTTGGGACGCCCGCAGAGAGGTGGAGGATAGGCAATGGGGTCACGGGGTGAAAAGACGCTAGATGGAAAAATGATAGGCGAACGGAGGTGAAGAGAGAAGAGAAGGGGGCAGAGGTTTGGAGGGGCAGAGGCTGTGAAGTGAGAAAATCCACGACAGCATCCAAAGGAAGCGAAGACTGCAGACTGCCCAGCCATTACCGGGCACAATGCGCCAGGAAGGTGTAGGGCAGTCAGTCATGGAGGGGGGCGTTCCGCCATCTGTGACGAATGCATTGGATGGCCCCCAGCCCGGCCAGTCCGGTGGGGGAGGCTTGTAGCCCCAGAGGGTCCCTCACGAGTCCTCGGTGATGCACTGAGGCTCAGCTTGAGCGTCAATTGTGGCTTAGCTAGCATGTACCGCAAGTACTTTCGGCTAATATAGCCACTACCTCTGGGTACGAGGCAGTCGTCGTCACCAGAAGAGGCCATGGGGAACCAGGTGTGTTTCTGGGCTTGCGGTGGCGCTACCACGCAGCCAAAAGGCTTGGCTGACATCCCAGCCTTCCGCATCATTCTCGCGTCTCGCCTGACAGGGAGCCAAGTCGCTGGATATTGGATAGGTGCTTGAGTAGGCGGTTGAGGGTGATGGCAGAGACGAGAATGGCTCGTGCGAGGATGCGCGACTGCGATTGCCCAAGCGGATCGCATGCGAGCGGCTCCAGATCCCCAGTGTTTTGTTGCCGTGGACAGGAATAAAACAATCAGGGTCGTGGCCCGTACGTACCTTGGCGTGGAGTCGACGAGCGTCGAGTTGTCGTAAGTCATGATAGGGAGGAAAACTGGCGTATGCACTATGGCAAGCTGGCTGTCGTACAATGCTTCCCAATCGCAACGCTCACGCTTCGGCTTTGCAAGGAAGGAAGAAGAAAAAAAATTTAAAAAAAATTTGACGGTTTCGGTGACTTGGTGAAAATTAAGTTGCCAAAAGCAAAGGACAATCAGGGAACTGGGGTCGCCAGAGGGTTATAACCAGAGACGAGACAAAAGACTTGGCTGCGCCCTCGGCCCCCCGTCCATCCCTCCCTGCGTGCCATATACCGACCACAATTTAGACTACGTGATCGGCTATGAGCCGGGCAGTGCTAAGACTCGACCAACCATTACGGTAGGTGGCTTTTCGGTTCGGGCCCTGCCAGGAGCCTCTTCCCCGTGCCCTTTCGAGTCATGACGGAGTGGGTTGGGATCGACCGCCACAGTGTCGAGGCTCCTACAGCGAGAAGCACTACGTCACACGCGTCCAGCATCATGGCCAAGCTCTACATGGAACCCTGGAAGGCTCCACCATAGGCTTGTACCATACTGGTCATGGGTGAACACTGCAACGAGGATCAGTCGCCAAAGCTTGGTGTACGACGTTGCAAAATGTCGACTCCGGCAACAGATGTACGTCCTGGAAGGGGGGAAAAAAAAACAAGCACTCGTCGGAGGGTCAGCCGTGACTCACCTTGTCCATGATTTGACACTGTTGTGGCTACACAAAAAGCGCCAGGGGAGAATAGACTGCAAGCTTCTCGCCTATGGCACCAAAATTCTCTACACATAGCAAATAGTCTACAGTGTCCTCGTCCGCATGCCCTCGGTAAGGATGGAAAGAAGATGCAGAACCCTTCCCCGTATTTTCTCTTCAGTCAGGTCATCCAGATCCTGCCCATAATAATACACTTGCTAATTGCTGGCCGAGGTTCTTCAACTTCCTACCGATTGCCCATCTTGCATCTGTCGTAAATGGGATAGTAGTTTCTCTGTTTTCCGATCCAAGTCTTGCAGATCTTGCGAGGATATTCTCTCGAAGCGTGCAAGGAAGCTCCCGCGTAATCGACTGGTCTCCTTCATCATGTGTCGGGCCGACGACAGCAGCTCTCCAAACATCGCTGTATCTTCCTGGGTGGACATCCCCAGGACCTTGATCTCCTTATCAAATCGACGTTGGATTCGACCGACGCAGGTACCAAGGCTCATAGCATAAGCCGCTGCGACCTCGTCAACAGCTGCCTCCTTGGCCCGGAGATGAGTGAGAAGTTCCTGCTAACAGTCAGAACATATTTGGTACTGGAATTACCTGGCCGACTTACATCCATAATGTGATGCATCTGCCCACTGAGCGTTGATATGGATCCATATTCAACAGCCATATTGATCTCCATCTCGTTTTGAAATGCGAGGGCCTCTTTTGGTTGCTGCTGTTCTTGAACGATTCGATGTAGGTCGGCGAGCACATGGCTCCGAGCGCTTTGATCCCACCCTGACAAATGAATACCAGGAGATCCAGGATGTCGCGGACGGCATATTTCTTCAAACTTGTCGACAGCGGGTGCCGTTGCTGCAGCCTCACGGTGTACTACTGATCGAGGCAATCCTGTGATGGGCGAACCCCGACTTGGTGTCTCAATGATGGGGTTCGGAATGGCTGGAAATCGGCCAATACGTCGACGAGATGGTCCTCTCTGGTACTTCCTCAGACCCTCGTGTGGTTGGCTTGCGGTAGGTGGCCATTCATCCTGGCCGGTTGTAGTATTTGACAGTCGGGCCTGAGCATCGCGGGACTTCGAAAAAATAGGGCTGCCCTTTTCACTGATATGGAATCGTCCCCCAACCTCAGAGATGGAAGACTCTCGCATCATGTCCGTTCTGATTCCCTGTGATTGAAACTTTGGGACTTGATTCGAGGAATGTCCCTCACCACTGGGAACATCAGTCAAAGTCAGTGACACCCTCTTGCTGATCGAATTTAAGTCGCCTACCGGCGGAACAGGTGGGACCAAATCCCGAGGTAGACGTCTAGGCACTATATCGGCACTACTTTTCTCGAAAGATTGAGAAAGCCGCAGTGGCGTAACGACCTTGCTTATCTGCTGGCCAGTGACAGTGCCAGTCCGAAGCGCCGAGGGTCGTGTGCTCTCTAGGTCGTTGCCATCGGTTTGATGTACGGCATTGATCTGTAATAGCTCATCTTCTGGCCAATCAGGCATAGCAGCGGGAACCCGCACATGTTTCTCAACCGCCTTGCTGGAGTCCTGTGGGGTTGAGACGTTACATGCTGCTGGAAATGGTTTGTTGATGGTCTTGTCAGAGGAGATCGGCGAGTCTGAAGCATTGAGCCAATCCTCCTCGTCTGTAGATACAATAGGCTCCTCAGCGTAACCCTTCGCGTTGCCGATTGAGAGAGCAGGCTTCTTGATCAATTCCGTGGGTGGCGTGTTCGGTTTGGCCGACACGGCGCAATTTTGTGCTCCTTGTGTTCTCTTCACCGAGACATGAGAATTGCTATGATCTTCCGACGTTGTCGGGCTATCGCAAGGCTCGACCTCTGGTTTCTTCCTTTGTCGTCCGCTTCGTTTCGGAGGTACAGGCTTTTTCGCTGGTTTCTTTCTGGTAGTCTTAGTAGAAGGACTATGCTGCTGCGTTGAGTTCTTTAAAGCAGTGAGGATGGGCTGTCGACGAGATGCAGCCCGTTTCTTTGCTGGATGTGCCTCCACTATCTCGTGCGTTGACTCGTTGAATTGAAGCGGGGTTTTGGCACGCTGCTTTCTCTTGTTGCCTTTCTGGTCATCTCGGGAGCTCCGCGTTGTTCTTTTCTCAGCGGTTTTGGTGGCACCACTGTCGGGGTTTGAGGTCCGGCCGACTGTCGTCGAGAGTAGCGACCCTCGAAGTGTTATATTTGGAGGCGAAGGCACCATTTCCTCAGGTTCGGAATCCAAGGACGCATCGTGGAATGGAAATACATCTTTTCCGTCTGGGAGGGTGTCCGTAGGTAACGAGATTTCAGACATCAAAATATCCTTCGCGCACGCTACCTGACGCACAGGTCTGATCACAGCCGTTGAAGAGACCGAAAGGCCGATATTTGTTGGATAATTTTTCTTTGGTGGAGTGGTATCGTATATCTCGTCCCTTAGTAGATGGACAAAAGAATCGGCTGTCGAAACGGATGCGTTGTCTTGAACAAACCCTTCATCCACCGTCATGCTAGGATCCAGCGGTCTAGAAGCCATATCTTTGAAGTCCCATATGCCCTTCAAGGTGTCTTCTAGACGGAATGGTGAACTGCGTCGAATGGTTGAAGCTGTCTCAGACAGATCGACATGTTTGATAGATTCCGAAGGCTGTTGAGATTGAGTTGCTGGGGCTGCTTCCGCAGAGAGGGGTAGAGTATCTGGAAGCCTGTCGGTTCCAGACCCCGGGCTGGAGAAGGTAGGAAACACAACGCTGTCAATAAAATGTTCCTCAACGTCCCCAAACTCCCAGAGATTTGCAGGCGTTTCTCCTCCACCCACAGGGGTGCTGCGGCGGGTCTGTGAGCCACTCTCTGACCACGCAAAGAGAGTATCACGAGCAGGAGGGGACTTGTTCTGGGGCGCAGCGGCCAGGTCACCCACTTTATCCTGCTTTGAGCGGCTCTTGACATGGGTTTTGTCGACAGTGTGACTCTCGGGAACAGACTGCAAAGCCACAGGGCTTGTTGTTTGACTGTGCCGGCTCGTTGGCGTAGTGTCCAACTCCCCCAACGTGGTGGGCTGCCGCGCTGGTCCAGAAGCTTTCGTTTGCCTGGTCTGCCTGGCTTGTTTCGGCTGCTTCCCATGTCGCGGGCGTGCAGCAGTCCTGCCACGGCTTTTCCATGGCATATTGCAGGGTTCTTCTGTCGCCCAGGTCCTCTTGGTATGTATATGACGAACAGAAAAGGGAAGGGGTTAATACATTTGTGCTATGATGGGATTGAGCGCTCGCACTCAGCCTTCATCACAGACTTGAATGGGCGGGAGCTTGCATGGTGCCTCAGGATTCAATTGCGCGGTGAAGCTTATTGAAGAAGGAGCACCCAAGCAGGCGGTTCAGCACTGGCGAGCATCTACCTATTTCCCTTAGTACCTACCTACCTTAGCACCTTGAGGCAGGTACTGAAGGTAGTGTTTGGGGTACGTAGCCATCCGCGAATGCTGAGATGTTCCCAATCCATAATAAGGGATAGGTATGGTAGTTTTGCTAAAACATGTATCATGATCTATATTGATCAGAAGCGGGATGAAATCATTGGTGATACTGGACAGGTCCATGCTTGGCAGTCAAATGCAAGATCCCGGATAGCCCGGCAAGCACAACTGAGAGCACACATAGCTCGTGTTCTCCCGTTGGTGCCATAGTTGGGTGAAGTGAGCTTACCGCCTCCACGTCGTGAGCTCATGATAATGGTCTAGTGAAGTGATGCGCAATAAAAGAATGTGCCTGAATTAGAAACGAAGTCGAGCCTCACTCAATTAAATCCCCAAGTTTGGCCGAGGCGCGCGGTTACTTGTTGGTCAGCCATTCGCCGCACCAGCGTGCGGACGTACAATAAAAACGCCGTAACAGCAGGCGGAGAAATTCCAGAAACGACCCTGATCAGCTTATGAATCAGACATCAGCCTAGCCATGTCGTGAGGGAGATCGGACTTGGGCGTGTGATCCTGGTCCCAATTGCGACGGGCTCCGCACCAGCGATTACCCAAGCAGTCGATCGCCCGTCATGGATGCCGAGAAGATAAGAAGCGCCCACTTGGCCGTCTTGCTAAGACAAGTACCGCCCGCCCCATTCCATCCAACTGTTTAGCAGCCATTCTTCCTCGATTGTTGTAAGAGTCCCTTAGTACACTGTATTGATCGTGACCCCAATCCATCTCTCGCTTTCCCTGCCAGCAGAGTCCTGCAAAATGTCGCATCCGCCGATTTCCTGCGCTGCTGCCGCTTGGCAGAATGTGGTAGACTGTTGGATAAACTCGACGATTCGCCGACCGACCCGTGCATCCGCTTCCTCCATCCCACAGACATCCCCCGAGCGCCTTGCCAAAGCTGTCGCGTACCGAGAGAAGCAGGACGATAAGCCCACGTCCAACACGCAGCTCTATCTCGCATATGGATCCAACTTGTCTGCAGAGACGTTCCTCGGCCGTCGTGGTATCCGTCCTCTCTCGGCGATAAACGTCTCGGTCCCGACCTTGGATTTGTCCTTCGATTTGCCAGGTCTGCCCTACTGGGAGCCTTGCTTTGCAAACGTGACATATCGAAAACTTCCCGACGAGCCGAAGCTGCCTGATCCGACACATCCGCCCGAGGTGCCACCGTTCGATCCGCCTCAGTCGGGAAGAGGCTGGCATGGGGGACTCATCGGCGTCGTATATGAAGTAACACAAGAGGACTACGACACCATCATTCGCACGGAAGGAGGTGGTGCCAGCTATCAAGAGATTGTTGTACCATGCGTTCCAATCCCGCCCAGGTTTTCGACGCCGGAGAAGCCGCCCATTCCAGAGCTACCGAGACCGTTCCTCGCCAAAACGCTGTTTGCGCCATATATACCCGACGAAGGACTGCCGGACGATCCACGCAAAGACAAGTGGTGGTATCGGTTCGTGGTTCGTCCCCACCGACCTGCTCCCGACTATGCGCAACCCAGCCCTCGTTACATGAAACTCCTTACCGACGGTGCCAAGGAACATGATCTTCCCGAAGAGTACCAGCGATATATGTCTTCGCTGCAGCCATACGTGCCGACGACTCGGCGGCAGAAGATCGGCAAGTTCTTGTTCATGGCCATCCTTGTCCTTCCATTCTTGTTCTTCGCTATCGTACCTCTGATTGTGGGGAAAGACGCCAAGATGCCTCAATGGCTGGCCATGGTCATGGCCGTCATTTTCAATTTTGTTTGGACGGTTTATGACAACGTCTTCAAACCCATATTCGGTGATGGAGAAAGGACTGTGGATGAAGGGTCGAGGAGAGACAGGATCAGGGCAGCGTGGTCAAATCATGATGAAGAAAAGGCGACCTTGCTGGTGACTGAATGATGATAGTCCCAGTCACGGTTTTATGTAGCGGTCAATGTCAATAGTAATTTTTGCGAGCAGCTGAAGGTTATTGGAAATACAATCTTGTTTCAGTCGAGCTTAATCGGCACTTCAGCCGTCTGGTCTATACACCAACTAATCTAAAGAAGGAGTAGGCACGCCATGTAGTGTGAGTTTAAATAAAACAGAACTGGCGTAGGTCCAACGTTTTGACGAATCCAACGGCGGTTTGCGCCAAGACGTTGTGCCTGGTGTCATTTCCTCCGGACCGAGGCCGTTTTCTTTATGAAACAGGCCTCGGATCGAGCCTTCGCTGTGCCGACCTCGCAAAATTTGCAAGATCACCACTTTTGTAGATGAATGCGAATTGCCTTGGCTAAAGTATCAGATGTTAGGCTGCAGCTCAGCTCCGCTCAGCTTGCATGTGATGGACCTCGCATCTCGGATCGGCCGCTGTGATCCCCCTGTTGAGTCCCACCAGACTTGACGCGCTTTACCGGAAGCAGCAGGCGGTGTGTCTTGCTCTGGTGATTGCGAGCGTCTTCCACCCTTGGTTGGGTGCGTCATCAACGGCTGGATGCAGGGAAGAACCGCTGCCTTTGGTCCTTCGTGGATTTTTTACCTAAATATCGTGAGCCCCGCCCAACAACCCGTCTGGCGATTTTGTTGAGCCTCAGATCCCTTATGTTCCTACGATCTGCTACTTTGCGTTTGAGCGTTACTGCTAGAAGCTTTGCTGCTGCTCCACAGAGACGATACTTTTCTATCACCATGGCAATTATGAATGGTGCTTCGCATTTGGGCGGCTTCGAAAAGAAGCACAAGGTGACCATCGTGGGGTCTGGTAACTGGTACGTTTGATCTTGGATGTGGCGTTGCCCTGTCTTCTTGTCTGTTCTGACCAAGTCTTTTCGCTCAGGGGCTCTACGATCTCCAAGATTATCGCCGAAAACACCAGAGAGCACACTGATATCTTCCACGAAGAGGTTCAGATGTGGGTATACGAAGAAGACGTCACCATCCCCAAAGACTCGAAGCATTACGACGCCTCCACCGCCGACAAACCTCAGAAGCTCACCTCCGTCATCAATCAATACCACGAGAACGTCAAGTACCTCCCCGGTATCACCCTGCCGAGCAACATCGTTGCAAATCCATCCCTTGAAGACGCCGTCAAGGACTCCTCTATCCTCGTCTTCAACCTACCCCATCAGTTCATCGGAAAAGTCTGCGAACAGCTACGAGGTCATATTCTTCCTTTTGCACGCGGCATCAGTTGTATCAAGGGCGTCAACGTCACCGCTGATGGTGTGAGCCTTTTCAGCGAGTGGATCGGTGACGGCTTGGGCATCTATTGCGGCGCGCTGAGCGGTGCAAACATTGCCAGCGAAATCGCAGCAGAGAAGTGGTCCGAGACCACCATCGCCTACGATCCTCCTCCCATGGACAACAGCAGGAATCCAACTCCCCGCACGGCGAGTCCCGCTCCCGGCGTTGAGCCTATGACGGAGATTCAGCACCGAGACGCTCGCGGCCGCACATCCAAGACGAAGCTCGTCGCCGTTCCACCTGAGTACCCGCCTCTTGACCATGATTGTTTCCGCGTGCTATTCCACCGACCCTATTTCCACGTTCAGATGGTCTCCGATGTTGCAGGTGTCTCGTTGGGTGGCGCACTGAAGAACATTGTTGCGCTGGCTGCTGGCTTCGTTGATGGGCGTGGCTGGGGTGACAACGCCAAGGCTGCCATCATGCGCATCGGCCTCATGGAGATGGTCAAGTTTGGCAAGGAGTTCTTCGGCAAAACAGTCCAGACTGCCACGTTCACCGAGTCCTCGGCTGGTGTTGCTGATCTGATCACGTCCTCTTCCGGTGGGCGTAATTTCCGTTGCGCCAAGAAGGCTGTCCAGCAGGGTGTGAGCGTGCAGGAAATCGAAGATCAGGAACTCAACGGACAGAAACTGCAGGGCACCACAACGGCGTACGAGGTGAACAGCTTCCTCAAGGCAAGGGGTCTGGAGAAGGACTATCCCTTGTTCACCGCTGTCAACGACATCCTCAAGGGAGAAAAGGAGATTGACGACATTCCCAACCTTGTTGCAGACTCATAGACTCCTGCGGTAGAGGCATTGGTGCACAATTTGGTTGACAATAAGAAGCTGGGTATGGCGGTGTTTCCCAATGGGCGTACATGACATAGATTGGCGGGAATCAAGGGGATTAGCGAAATAGCAAGCTTAATTCATCTAACGGCAACTCAAAGTTGGCACAGTGTTTGTAAACCAGCTCATGACCCCAAATGCATGCTAATGTGCGTAAACACTGCAGTGCCTCGAGAAGAATAGTCGTTCATTCTTACTGATAGTGATGTTGGGATTACGCACAACACGACGAGTGCTTCCCTCCTCAGCGCCTTTTGGGTTCTGTCCATATGGTAACTCAATGGAGACCTAGGACGATAGATTCCCATTTAGATCTTGACAATGCGTGCAAAAGTAATGTCGACTTCATAACATTATGCCTGAAAAAGAGATTGGCATCTATCCGAGAGCAACGCGGAACTAACACGTGCAAATAGAAGGTAAGTTGGGTGTTGTTCAGAACCTTGAGCACCCGAGATATGATTGTCGGCCCTGAACAGCAGCATTGGACGATACAGCGTACGATTATCCGTACAGTGTTTGGCATTGATCTGTTGAGGGGTCAAAAACCCCCACAATCAAAATGAAAGGAAACTGGAATACAGAAAATCTGCCTATTGAAGTTCGCTCACTCATTACCGAAGGCATTAACCATGGGTGCCTACCACTTTCGCCCCGTGATGAAAGTCAAGGCTGCTACATGTTGTTCGTAATCGCTTACTTGCACGCTTACGTGAAGGATCTGGCGTATAGTAACGTTTCCAGGTGATAGCATCATCAAAGCTAATTGTCTCGGTTTCTCGCCAGCGCACCAAGCTGTTTGTAGGCTGATGCTGCGATCTGCCAAGCCATATCTACACTGCACGATAGCCTCCATCCTACGGATACTGGTGCCGTAGAAATAGACGCCCCACCTAGCGCAGCGCATCGTCAAACCAAAATGGGATAAGATCTGACCGTCAACCTCATCCCAGTCGCGCCCCAGCTTTGCCCTTGCAACCGTACCCCAGCCTATCAGGACCTCCACAGCCCATGCTGAATTTCCCCTTCGAGATACATTGGCCTGGCGCCGGGCTTTTCAGCACCCCCTCTCTTAAGGCTGTATTTGCAAGGCACAATATCCGTTGTCTAGCTCCATGATCTTCGCAAGAGGTGCAGGGTTCCATGGCTGGAGCGTACAGTGGTGATGTGGATCTCCGTCCACTCCCGAAAGCTATATCAGCACGATGCCGTCCTTTCTTCGGCGTCAAGATCTGATATTCCTGAGTATTCATCTTGCTTGATCACTGCAACATGGCTCGTTTCTCTGTGCTCACTATTGCCGTTGCCGCCGTTGCGGCTGCTGCGCCTGCATTTTCCTCTGCCTCCAACACGTTAACCACATACAACCATGCTTTGCGTCCCACAGCTACTATCGACACCGGCGTGGTAGCCGGAACCGTCACAGCTGTCCCATCGTCCGACGTCAACGTTGCCATGTTCCTCGGCATCCCTTTCGCCCAGCGCCCTGTTCGTTTCCTTCCACCCAGGCCGGCCTTGGCATGGGAATCAGTTTACGATGCCTCAGAGTACAAGCCGTCATGCCACCAGATGTTCCGCGGCACGGGCGAAGAACGTGAGCGGAGGATAAGACAGTTCAATACGCCGCCTCCTTCAGCCGGAGAGAGTGAAGACTGCCTGAACCTCAACATCTATACACCAGCCGGCGCTGAGCCAGGCTCCAAAGCCGTCCTATTCTGGATATATGGTGGAGCTTTTGACTTTGGAGCCAATTCCCTGCCGCTATACAACGGTGCTGGATTTGCTGCTCATGAAGATATTGTGCTTGTTACAATCAACTATCGAATCAATTTGTTTGGTTTCCCTGGTTCTCCAGGGTTGGCTTTTGGAGCAAAGAATCTCGGGTTCGTGGGGTTCCGTACGGAATCCTGATTCCTTGAGACTAACCTGCTCTTAGCTTCCTAGACCAACGTCTCGCTCTAGACTGGGTACGACGCAATATCGCGGTCTTCGGAGGAGATCCAGATAGAATCACGTTATTCGGAGAAAGTGCTGGCGCAACCAGCATCGACGCTCTCCTGACCGCTCCTCCGAAACCTCTGCGCTTTCAAGCAGCGATTCTGCAGTCATCACAATCGTCGGTCATGTTGAGCACCCATAACGGTTCCATCGACGCATGGCTCCGACTTGTCGAGCATTTTGATTGCGCTTGCGACGACGCTCTTAACTGCATGAGGGCCGTTCCTGCTCACGAACTGGTCGAGGTTGCTGGAATTCTGGATCTTTCCTTCGAACCTGAAAGGGATGGCGGCATTACATACGCAGACAACCTTCGCGAGCGACGGCTGAACTCGGATGAAGCACCAGAAGTTTTCGCGCGTGTACCTATCTTGGTCGGTACAAATTCAGGGGAAGGTCGATTTGCAAATTTGAGGAACCTTACCATCGATGATCTGCTTGCTACGGTAGGCGAAGGGGTTGATTTGCCTCAAGAGCTCGTCGACGCCATCCATGCTCTGTATGCCATCGGGACGCCCGGCATCGAGAATGAGTATGATCAGGTTGCAACCCTCCTTACTGAGTTCCTGGCGCAGTGTCCTATGCGATTCTTCAGCGATGACTCCGTCTCTGTTGGCATTGATACTTGGCGTTACTTCTTCGATGCCAGCTTCTCGAATTCAGAAATCTTCCCTGGCAGCGGAGCGTATCATTCTGCTGAAATCCAGCTTGTCTTCGGCACATATCAGCAGGAGAACGCCACCGAATATCAAAGAGAAGTCAGCAGAGCCATGCAAAAGGCCTGGGCTGACTTTGCCAAAGACCCGAGCGCGGGACCGGGTTGGGATCAGGTACCCAACGTGGCGGTTATTGGAGGTGGTGCAAGGGCAGAAGATGATGTACCGGAAGGTCTAGGTGCAATTAGGAGTGTGGACGTTGATGTGGTTGATGTCAGGTGTTCGTTGTTTGCACCCATTTATAATGCTTCGATCTAAGAAGATATAGGGCTTGAGGAGCTGGTGTATCTTGGGTTCATGAAGCTGGTAAAAGGGATTTTGCATGAAATACAGACTATATTAATAGAGCTACAGTCCTGGCACCTGAATTTACGAGTGTGACTTTGAGCGTTTGCTTTCCGCGGTACCTCTTGAAATTTTGCAATGATTCATAATGTTGCCAAGAACAAGAATTAACGCATACTCCTAGGCTCTCATAAAAATGTACTCTGCACCGTTCATCCGTCTTATGGAGCCAGCTGACACATAAGAAGTGTTTTTCATCGATTTGAACTCCGGATTTACATCTATAGATGTAAAATTTACGGTAAATCAAAGAGTCCTAGAAAAACAAAAGCCAGAATGTGTGAAGGCGCTTTAACTGCTATTTAGGAAGGAGATGTTTTTCACCACGTATTCGATCAGCGCCGAGTCGGCTACGAGCAAGTTCGTTGACGGTGATCACAGATTCGATGCGTATGTAGTCAAGGAGCCACTTGGATCTTTCAGTTGCCCGCGGCAGAAGTCATAAACTAGTTTTGTGAACTGAAACCCCCCTGCTCCCTCTCACACCACACCACGGGATAGCTGTGGCTTAGGGCTATGGGAGATAAATCATGTCAGCGGTCGAACTGGGGTGGCACAACCGAGACATGCATGTGCATACGGCCTCATCACCTCAGAGTTCCCACAAACACCCAAGACTCCTTGTGCGTCTATGACGAATCTTATTTTCTTGTAAACCTATCAACTACGTCGATACTCGTTGTGCTGATCCATGTGTAGCCGCCTTCTGCTGCTGGGTGTGGACAGGAATCCTATCAATTGCATCTTTATTGCCACCTGTTGGCAACATTGAAGACGGCATGTGCAGAGGCTGAGACAATTCTGATCTTACACGCGTACAGCCTAGGGGCAATGCCGCATGCTGCCTGCGAGCGAAACGCGGCCAGGCTTGACAGCATTGCATTATCTAGTCACATTAGGTCGCAACTATTGACCGTATAATTCAAGTTGAGTTCCATCGGACTCGCGTGGCGGGAATATCGTAGGCTGTTGGTTCCGATGAAGAACGAGGGCGGGACGAACCGCTGCCCGAACCAGTAAACTCTTACCACGAAGCAAAGTTATTGGTTTCTTCGATCTTGCTGTGAATTTCATGCCAGGGTCCACCCTTATTGACGATGGCTATTCACGGCCAATTATGCCCACCTCGTATCTAGTAGCTTGTCTCGCCAAAGTCTCCTTCCCGTCTCTTTGCCACGAGATTCCATCCTGGCCCTGCGTCGCATTGGGGATGCAGCCTTTGACCGGTCAGCAGGGCTGTTGCTGCACAACTCAGCCTGAACGCACATGCACCAGCTTCGCCTAATCACACTGATTAATAGTCCAACAGGGCTCGTCCTGCGTCCAATAGGCCAGCCGCCTCCCGCCAGGACGGTTCATACCAGCGCCACTGGCATCCTGGCTGGCGGTACGGCCATGTTTCCCCTATAACATGCACGAGTCTGCCGCTGTTTGTCGATGAGATCAAGTAACACCGCCGCCACCCCTTACTGCACCCTGTTCCAAGTAGACAAACTGCGGCTATGCTGATCGCTGCCTTTCAAGTCCCGGCTGCCCTGGCCGTAGTTTCGGCGCTCTTCACTGCAGCCCTGGCCCAGCGCCTGGAGCCCCAGATAAACACATGGAACTCCACCTTTGAACTCACTGCCGAGCATATCGCTGCTGCAGGCCTGACGCCCGGCCTGGCACAGAGCATCAATGTTGCTGTACGATTCGAGCAGACCAATTGGGCCACTGGTTCGGTACTGGCAGATCCCTTCTACACCAGTCTGCCCGGGAATGCAAGCAACGCCCCTGCCGGCTCTCTACTAAAGCTTGAGGCCTACACAGACGTCTCCACATACACGATTGCACCGGCGCTCGCCCTGTCCAGGTTTGTCTACCAGTCCAGAACTTTCAACGGGACTCTGGTCCCGGTCTCGGCGTACATCTTGTGGCCTTACCTGCCTCGAGGTGGCGCATCACAAGCCCCTGTTGTGGTCTGGGGCCACGGTACCTCCGGTATATACGCAGAATGCGCGCCTTCGCACGTGCGCAACCTGTGGAATCAGTTCACGGCACCATACACGCTTGCGCTGGCGGGCTATGCAGTAGTTGCCCCTGATTACGCAGGTCTAGGGGTGCCTTTCTATCCAAACGGCGATCTTATCGTCCATCCATATGGTCTGTCTCCAGCGCATGGCAACGACCTACTCTACGCGGCACAGGCTGCCAAAGCTGCATTTCCTTCGAGGCTGACTCGGGACTTCGTCGTCATGGGCCACTCTCAAGGTGGAGGAGCGGCGTGGGCAGCAGCAGAGCAACAGGTCAAGCTGAAGCTGCCGGGATATCTTGGAACTATTGCTCTAGCACCTACCACGGATGGGCTTGGACTTGCTCGGACTGTTGGGCTTGTCGGTGTTGCTTCTATCCAGGTGGCGAACGCCATCATATCGGTGTTTCCCAACGTCTCCTTCTCCGATATCCTGACGCCGCTTGGCCTCGCCTCTAACCAGCTCCTGGAACAAGTCCAAGGCTGCAACTCGGCGTACAATGCCCTGGCACTCCCCCTGCTATTCTCAGGGGCCGTTCTCAGCCAGCCAGAATTCGAAGACGGCTATTACATCAACCGCTGGCAAAACATTTCCCTCACTGGTGGCAAGGACTTCCAAGGTCCTCTCCTGGTGCTTCACGGGACTGCCGACGGCTCCATCCCGGAATCGTTCACCTCCGATGCGGTCGAAGCGACCTGCAAAAGATATCCCAGGAACCAGCTCCACTATGTCAGAGCTCAGAACGTGGGCCATACTTCGATTCTCTACGCTACGCAGCAGCTCTGGATGGATTGGCTTGATGACAGATTCGGCCTGGGACACAGCTCAGCAGAGGCAAGAAGTGAGGATAGCAGTCATGCTTCAAGCCAAACCGCAGCCAGAAAGAGGTGCACTGTCAGCGCAGTCGGCACAGATACGCCACGACCTTTAAGCCAATACCAAAGCGAGTTGTCCTACTATTTGATGTTGTCACAGGATATATACACGATTGCATGAGTTTAAACAGAACCATTATTACAAGGTTCTCATCATGATGGAGATAAATTAGAGTTAGTCACGATCCTTGCCTAATGCTTCTTTTACGCTGCTATTCGGATGCATGTAAACAGCACGTGGTCTGGCTAAATCAGGGTAGTCCTGGTTGAAGATCACTTTGTGGGTCTAGTCAAATTATCCACTTACTGTTGGATAGAGCATAATATAATGTGGCAGTCTCTCTTGATCATGATGGATGCTAGATAGGTAATTTAGAATGAATACTAGTAGTAAGGGCGAGAAATTCATGCATGACCTTGCCCGTTTCGTGAGACTGTTATTCTGTCTGCTATAGGCGCTGTCTATCTCTCCTGTGTTACTAGACAAGTGGAGTAGTAAATGTAGTTATGATACAATAAAAGCATCGCAGTCAACAATAACCGAGTTGCCCGGTTAGCTCAATCGGTAGAGCGTGAGACTCTTAAGAGTACGCAATCTCAAGGTTGCGGGTTCGACCCCCGCATTGGGCTATTCCTATCCATAACCGATTTCATGGCTTAAATTTTTTGGACGTGTTTACAATTTTGATTCCAACAGTTTTAGAGCGTGTGGATGCTGAGGAATTTTTTAGTACTGCGATTCATTCTCTAGCGCTCCGATTTACAATTGGTTCAGTCCTACCTTGCCTTTTAGATCTTTCCTTTGTCACTCATTTGCAGCGTGGCATGCTCTTGATGATTGGCATCTTGTCATGTGTGCGGGTAATACTCATGCAGGAGACGTTGCTACCAATCATGTCAATGACGACAGTTCAACAGCTCAATTCACTGACCTTACTCATGCTACCATTCTTTACTATGGACCATGGGCTGCAGTCCTAATCCTATGTCTTGATTATAATGATTTCTGTTGGCATGAGGCAGCAGATACCATGACGCATGCGAAAAGGGCTCGTTGGTTATTGGCAAGGCGGTATGAACTTCCTGAAAGCAAGGGAAATGATGATGAAAGATGGTCCACGATGCAGATTGTTAGACCAAAAAATAAATTTCAACTTCAAACACCAACTGTGGTATGTGCACGTCTAAAGATGCGAGCAAATGTGGTTGGTTGATTTATTGAAGGTAGTCAGGTAAGACCTGCAATCATCGGCCTCACTTTGTTAGGAAGGGTTCGCTACCCTATAGCTCAGCCGTCTCATTTGGGCTTGGTACCTCATGTAACTGCTGTTTAACCATGTTTGCCAGCGACTTCACTAGTATACGTCGGTATATGGAAACCATTAATCGAGAGGTGGAGCATATTGCGATAAGTAGATGGTGAAGTTAGCTGACCATATTCACCCTTCCATTCTTCTGCTGTGGCTGGCATTACAAGTTGCTTTTGTAGGGATATGCTATGGATTTCAGCACATGCTTGCCTTGGTTCGTCACATCGTCTTATTTTCTGTTATGCTCTTATACTAGTTTGGGACATGCTTTGTCATCAACTGCCCGGTTAGCTCAATCGGTAGAGCGTGAGACTCTTAAAAGAGTACGCAATCTCAAGGTTGCGGGTTCGACCCCCGCATTGGGCTATTCCTATAAAGCGTCGAAGTTAATCGGTTCAAATTTTTGCATCCACACGTCATCTTGAACATGTCAACCATATTTTTTGCTATCTTGTTACTCGCCTTTTCCATGCATGAATGCTCTATGTACTATCTTGTAGTAGTAAGAGACTGTCTACTCTGTAAATAGTCTCTATTTGGGAGATAATATTATTACTACCTTCTTGCGTACTCGTTCTTGCAGGGCATTATTTTAATGAGCAATAATATATTTCACCGTTTACGCTTATTCGATTCGTCGAGCTTATGGGCTCCTGCATATTTTGATTACTGAAAATTCAGTCCGGCTGGTCCTTGATGCCAATAATTCGCTCGGCGGACTGTAGTGTGAATTGCCGTGATGGGAAATACAGTATTGATGTGTGTCGGCGGAGCCTCAGCCCTTGTCACACAGACGAAACCAAAAGGTTCTGCGCTAGTTTAGCCCCCGCCTCGTCGATTCCACGAGTGAACAATCCCGGCAAAATGACGTAATGGCTCGCTGCTTGTGTCGAGAAACGCAGCTTGAGAGAGGACGGCTGGGACTTTCTGATGATAAGGGAAAGCCAAAACAAGGAATCCGATACTTTTATCCTCTTTACGTAAATGGACATGGTAGCGGAAAGTTGCAAGACCCCCATCGCGCTGCAAATCCTCAGAAGCAAATTCCTTTGTGCACTTGTCGTCTGTGCGTCCAGTTCTCGCGTGGTCGCGTTGGGCCCGTTGGCTTGGGCCTGTGGCTCCGCCAAAGCTTGGGCCTGTCAATCATTCCTAGCCCTGGACTTTGGAGCCAAGGGAACTATCAAAGCCAGGACCACCCTGGTTGAAGTTCTACGTAAGTTAGCTTCAACACCAGCGTCATCGACACCGAGCTGGTGAGGGAATAATCATCTTGCGCTTCACCTTGACGAATACTGGGAAGACAAATGGTCAGCATTTGAAAGAGACACTTTCGAAGAGGATGCTGCACAGTTATTCAAGGCATTCTCTAATGTCCAAGTCTGCAAAGGACATGGCACCTGTGGCTCGCAAGGGGGGGGGACGGGATGGTGCCACTAACACCCATCTCGATGACGATGCTGCATGCTGATGGTCTAACCTTCGACAGGCGCCTGCTTCCTTGGCCCCCCTGGTCCTCTGCCATGCCATGCGTGACACCGTAGCCTCGGCCACGTACGAGTGAGGGCCCGAGCAGAGTAACGCAAACGCGCATAGCGTCAATCCGTCATGCCTCCGTACCTGCGTGCCTGCCTGTAAGGCTTGCTGGCGCATCAGTTCTCACCGTCTTTCATCAGAGTGACTGCCTTGAAACCGCCCTGACAATTTCCAGAGGACCCCCATCCTCTGGGGAACCGCGTGACCAACACAGGAGGTGAAGTGCCGTAGATTCCAATTGTCCTGTCGGGTTGCTGCCAGGACGCTAAGAATTATCAAATCGTGACGAAACGGACTGAAGTTCTTCGCATCTTCTGTCTCTGCTTCTCTCTGCTTAATTTTCAGCTACTGGCCTGGCCATCTGTCACTTGTGGAATACCTACCTTTCATGCTTCCTACCTGCTTGACCTCTGACGCAGCCGGCACCTACCTCTCTCAAGCGTTGCTTGGCACCTCCCGTCGTGGCTTCCCCAAACGCAGCTTATTCAAGCTCCAGCTTCCAAGCTACAGCATCTACCCAAGGTATCCTTGCTCGCTTCGACGGCCACGCAGGTGCCTGCCGTCGAGCCACCACCACCCTCACCCGTATCCATCCCTACATCGACCGACCGACTGCCATTCCTTCTCTGACGAAATTAATCTTCTTTTTCGTCCACCGACTCGGACCGACCTGTCCCTGGAGTTTCATCATCTCTCCTCGCTCGCTTGATCGTGATCTTCGGTCTAGATCGCTGCTTGTTCCCTGTCTATACCCACTCTTACGGTCAAGCTAAGCTCCTTGTTCCTGGAAGCGCAGCGCGGGGCATATCTCCCGCCACGCCGCTCTCCCACGCTTTTCCTTCCTGCATCATGAGCCCAAGAACAATGACTTCCAACGAGGTCTATCTGTTGCCGTTGAACGACGATGGCTCCCCTCAGGTTCAGGGCGAGTACATTTACATTGCGCCCACCTCCAATGACCCCATCACAGTCAGGTTCGCCATAGAGGGGACATCGTCCATTTGCCGCAATGGCAGCCTCTGGGTCAATGTCCCCGAACAGGGCACACCTTTCCGCCGCGACCAATTCCGCGAGTTCAAGTAAATACCAATTTTTTGACTGGTCCACTCGATGTAGAAATTGGCTAACATGGATTCAGGCTCTCCCCCGACTTCAATCGCACGCTCGAGATCTCCATCCCCATCCACGAGCCAGGTGCCTATGCCTTCTACACCACCTATGCCGAGCTACCTTCTCTGCAGCCTGACCAGGACTCACAGCGCGCCGCGTCGAGCGTTGGCAACAAGAAGACCGACATCTACTATATTGATGTTGCGCCGCGGCTCAAGCTGGACGGCCGGCCCCTGCCGTTGCCAGCCCTCTCCATCTTCTCGGTGATCAGCAAGTTCATGGGCCAGTATCCCTCGGATTGGGAGCGTCACCTTGGCGGCATCAGCGATCGCGGCTACAATATGATTCATTTCACTCCTTTGCAAGTCCGGGGCGAGTCTAACTCACCCTACAGCTTGTACGATCAGTTGGGCTGGGACCCCACCTGCTTTCCTGAGGGCGAGTCTGATGTACAGAAGATGGTCAACAGTCTTGAGCGGAACCACTCATTACTGAGTTTGACGGACATTGTGCTCAATCACACGGCAAACAACACGAAGTGGCTCCAGGATCACCCCGAGGCTGGCTACAACCTTACCACTGCTCCATGGCTGCAGTCCGCCTACGAGCTTGACACCAAGCTGCTCGAACTCACGTTCAAGTTGAAAGACCTCGGCGTGCCCACAGAAGTCAAGACCACGGATGACTTACTGCTGGTAATGGATGCCATCAAGAAGCACGTAATTGCCGACCTGCGGCTATGGGAGTACTATGTTTTGGACGTGGATCGGGACGCAGACGCAGCGGTTGACGCATGGGTCAAAGGAAACACTTCCCTTCCGGACAACACCAAAGGCTTCTCTGGTGATGTTGACTCGCTCAAGGACGCACCAATCGAAGAACAGATAGACTTCATCAAGCTTTACGGACTGAAGGGCACCGATCGCCTAGGCGAACGATTCCGACGTAGAGTCGAGCCGTCCATTGCCGCGAGCTTGCTGTCGTTTGCCTTTGGCCGCTACGAAGGTGATACCGGCCAAACGACCGACAGAGCTGCAGCACGAGGACGGATAGTCGAGATCCTTGATGGGCTTAACTTGCCTTTCTATAAGGAGTATGACACCGAGATAGACGAGATTCTTGACCAAATTTTCAACCGCATCAAGTACGTGCGTCTTGATGACCATGGCCCAAAGCTTGGGCCCTTCACTAAAGCCAATCCCTTGATCGAAAGCTATTTCACTCGCCTGCCGCACAACGACGCTACTTCCAAGCACACGCCAGGTGACTTGGTATTGGTCAACAATGGCTGGGTATGGGGAGGCAACGCTCTGGTGGACAACGCTGGTCCAGCTTCGCGAGTCTACTTGCGACGTGAAGTGATTGTCTGGGGAGACTGCGTTAAACTCAGGTATGGAGCTGGCCCCGAGGATAGCCCTTGGCTCTGGGAGCACATGACCAAGTACGCGCGCATGTTGGCCAAGTACTTTGCTGGTCTCCGTATTGACAACTGCCACTCAACCCCTATACATGTTGCAGAGCACATGTTGGATGAAGCTCGCAGGGTTAGGCCAGACTTGTACGTTGTCGCCGAGCTTTTTACAGGTTCCGAAGAGATGGATTACGTTTTCGTGAAGCGCCTTGGCCTGAGCTCTCTCATTCGTGAAGCCATGCAGGCATGGAGCACTGGAGAGCTCAGCCGACTCGTCCACCGTCATGGTGGACGACCAATCGGTAGCTTCGAGGTTGATGAGGTGTCAAGGTCCGACGGACGTTCGCAAGGTTCCCTTGCATCAAATGGGCGCGACGCATCACCTGCGAACGGTGACCTTTCCAGAGAGATTATCCGAGTCATCAAGCCAACCCCAGTACAAGCCTTGTTCATGGACTGCACCCACGACAATGAAACCCCTGCCCAGAAGCGCGACGCCCGAGACACCCTGCCGAACGCCGCTCTTGTCAACATGTGTTCTAGCGCCACCGGAAGTGTCATGGGCTACGACGAGATCTACCCTCGTCTGGTGGACCTTGTCAACGAGACCCGTTTGTACACATCTGAATCGTCCGGCCCCAAGCCGATCCAGACCGGCGGCGGCAAGAACGGCATTGGCGGTGTCAAGAAGCTCCTGAACCAGATACACACTCTCATGGGTAAGGATGGGTACGATGAGACGCATATTCATCATGAGGACCAATACATCACCGTACACAGAGTCCACCCCAAGTCGCGCAAGGGCTATTTCCTCATCGCCCATACGGCCTTCCCAGGTTACGGCAACGGTAATGGTGCCTTCAGTCCGGTACACTTGAAGGGAACAAAGGCTCGCCACCTTGGAAGTTGGATGCTCGAGGTGGATGCCAGTGAAGAGGCTGTAAAGACAACCCTTGACGACAAGAAGTACCTGAAAGGCCTGCCTAGCCGAGTCGTCGACCTCCCTGGCATCCGGATGGAGGTGAATGGCGATGACACCACCATAACGGTGCGTGACAAATTCCCGCCTGGAAGCATTGCGCTCTTTGAGACTTGGATTCCCGCAGCCGAGCACTCTGCTGGTCTCGACAGCTACGTCACATCAGGGGCCAAGGCTGCATGGAGTGAGCTAGATCTGGTGGATTTGAACTTCCTCTTATACAGATGCGAGGCGGAGGAGCGAGACTCAAGCGATGGACAGAGCGGTGTGTACGACATTCCCGGCTATGGCAAGCTCGTCTACGCCGGTCTCCAGGGTTGGTGGAGTCTCCTAAAGGACATTATCCGCGACAACAACCTGGCCCACCCTCTTTGTCAGAATCTCCGCGACGGCCAGTGGGCGTTGGATTATATCATCGGGCGCCTCGAGCGCATTACCGCTGTTCCAGGTTATGAGCGGCTGTCCAAGCCGGCCACATGGCTCAAGGAGCGTTTTGATGCGATCCGGAGCATACCGAATTTTCTGCTGCCTCGATACTTTGGGCTGGTACTGAGAACGGCCTACATGGCCAGCTGGGATCGGTCGCTGGACTTGATGAACGACAACATCAAGCAAGGCCAGTGGTTCCTCCAGAGCTTGGCTATGGTGAGCGTTCAGCTTACGGGTTATGTCAAGTCTGCGTCTTTGTGGCCCAACAAACCTGTTCCTTCAATATCTGCTGGCTTGGAGCACTTCAGCGTCGAGTGGGCCAGATGCTGGGGTCGAGATGTTTTCATTTCGATTCGTGGATTGTACTTGGGAACGGGTCGGTTTGATCAGGCCAAGGAACACATCCTCGCTTTTGGCAGCGTTTTGAAGCACGGCATGATCCCCAATCTCCTCAGCAGTGGTGCTGCTCCGCGTTACAATTCTAGGGATTCTATTTGGTTTTACTTGCAGACCGTTCAAGACTATGTCCGTCTTGCTCCCGAGGGCATCGACCTCCTAAAGGCAACGACCAAGCGTCGATTCTTACCTTACGATGATACCTGGTTCGCAGTCGAGGATGAGCGAGCTTATTCCACAGAAAGCACAATGGAGGATATCATTCAAGAAGCTCTTCAGCGACACGCCTCTGGCATGAAGTATCGAGAAGCAAATGCTGGACCTCAAATTGACTCTCAGATGACGGACGAGGGATTCAACCAGGACATCCACGTGGACTGGGAGACTGGCCTCATTTTCGGCGGCAATCAGTTCAACTGTGGTACCTGGATGGACAAAATGGGCGAGAGTGAGCGCGCTGGTTCCAAGGGTGTTCCTGGCACTCCCCGCGATGGTGCCGCTGTCGAGATCACGGGGCTTCTATACAGCACGCTACGCTGGGTAGAGAAGCTCCATCAGCAGGGGCAATTCTCTTACTCGGGTGTCAAGGTTGCCGAAGGGAAGAGTATCACATTCCGCGAGTGGGCAGACCGCATCGAAGCCAACTTTGAGAGGTGCTATTACGTACCGCTCTTGCCAGACGAGGATGCCAAGTACGACGTTAACCCGTCCGTGATCAACCGACGCGGCATCTACAAGGACCTGTACAAATCCGGGAAAGAGTACGAGGACTACCAGTTCCGCCCGAATTTCGCAATCGCCATGACTGTGGCGCCTTCGCTCTTCCAGGTTGACCATGCGGTTCACGCCTTGTGCCTGGCAGACTCGGCCCTCCGCGGCCCTACTGGCATGGCCACTCTGGATCCTGCAGATTTGAACTACAGGCCTTACTACCACAACAGCGAAGACAGCGAAGATTTTGCCACTAGCAAGGGAAGAAACTACCACCAGGGACCAGAATGGCTCTGGCCGACTGGCTTCTTCCTCCGGGCGCTGCTGAAGTTTGATTTGAAGAGGAGACAGACGGACGCGGAGAGGACAGAAGCTTTCCAGCAAGTGACGAGGAGACTGGTCGGCTGCAAGGAGATGATCAAGCACAGCCCATGGGCTGGATTGGCGGAATTGACACAAAAGAACAACGAATACTGCGCAGACTCGGTAAGTTTGTCTTGATATTACTGCTCCGGAACAATTACTGACAGAACTGCCATAATAGTGTCAAACCCAAGCCTGGTCTGCTAGCTGCCTGATAGACCTGTACATGGACGCACTCGAGGAGCAAGCATCGACGTGACGTGGCGGTTGAGTTTGACTTTAGTTGTGAGAGTTGTGGTTCTGCAGCCCGGTTGGTTGATAGGCAGCAGAGGGAAGAAGGAAAAATCATCACTATCCATTGCAGTGTTTAGATCAAGATTGACTAAATACACAAGATAGGTATATAGCCTGCGTAATTTTTCATTTGACATTGTCTTTCCCTCATGGCATGACTCTCTCACGCGTACGAGCACGAGCTCCTCGTGTTTCTTGCCTCCTACAACGCCAGGTATAAAAATAAACGCCAAGGGAAAGCGACGCAGCGGCGAACCTGGATCCTCTATTCGCCACTGTTGGTCAAGAGTGCATCGCCCAAAATAAACCCGCGAAAAGATATTCCAGCCCAGACCCAGATAATGAAACAAATGCTAGGGAAAGATAGAAGACGATTCGACGTAGGCACATCGATTTTGGACGGTCAAGCGATTGGACCGATTGATAGAATGTCATGCTGAGACAAGTTAGAGGCGTGACGTGAGGTCCATTCGTCGATATCGGCTGGATTGCTCTGTGTTTCCAATGGGAAAATAAACGTTGGAATATGAAGCGATTGAGAGCTCCTATGTGCATAAAGATACGGATAATATGGTCCATGGTGTTCGAGATTATGTGCGCTCGGTGACGAGCCACTTCTTCATCTTTGATTCCCTCTTGGGCTTCTCCTCGTAAGGGAGATTGGCGTTGTTTGCGGCTGCAGCTGGCATGAAGACACCCGGGCCGCCGGAGTTGCGGAAAGAATCGCGGAAAGAGCCAGCTGGCGGAGCTTCGGCGGATGGACCCCAAGACGGGTGGGAGGCGGATCCGGATTGCTTCTGGACAACCGTGGACTGGCGCTCCTTCTTGCGGAGGTAGCGGCGGCGCCAGATGCAGGCACCTATCCAGATGCCGGCGATGGCCACGACGAGAATGACGAGCATGATGACCCACTGCCAGTGGTTGGAAAGCCTATGATGAAACTGTCAGGAAACTGTGTCTTACAAGTGTGGTTGTGTAAGACTCACCAATCACCACCGCCACCGCTGTTCGCTCCGGAATTGCTGCCATTGGAGCCGGAACTGCCTCTCGTAGTTGTGGTAGCGGTAGTTTGGCCGTTGCCATTCTGATTACCACCATTGTTGTCGCCGCCATTGTTATTGTCGTCGTTGTTTTGTACACTGCAGATGTCGCGAAACCAGCCAGCGATGGAGCTCAGGTCGGCGGTCGCGGTGCAGGCACCATCGCAGACACCGGCAACGCCGGTGGAGAAAGGCGCGACTACAGCGTTACTACAGAAGCAGGCGGTGTATACAGAGTCGTCCGCGGGTGCGACGGCGGGAGGTACGCAGCCACCGTTGGCATCATAGAGAGGACCGCAGAAAGCAGCGCAGGAAGGAAGAATGTTTGAGTCCGCGAATGGCGGAATGGTGGTCGTGGGTCCCGCTGTGGGAGAAGTTATGGTTAGTATGCGGATCATCGTGGGTGGTCGGCAGGCGTGCGATGGAATGGGCACATACACATTGCAAGAGGATAGTAGAAACTTGTTGGAACCGATCGACTTTGACGATGTTGTAGCCTCCAATAGTGGAAGCGCTCGGGTAGGCTCTACGTGCCCAGCGTAGTAATGTCTAGTCGTGTAGGACAGCAGAGCGCGGTGGATTCTTTGTCAGAGAGCACAAGCAGCCTTTTCTCCAAAGGGGGTTTGATCGTAACGGTCGTGGAAGAGAGCGAAGCAAGTTTTAGGTAGCGAGCGACAGACAAAGCGCGGGTTCGTCAGACGAAGATGGAACGGACGGAACGGACGATGGGCGACTGGCGGAGGGTAAGATGTCGCGAAGGCGTCGTCGGGATGATGAACAACGACGAGAGAGAGAGGGGGAGAGGGAGAGAGTGGACACGACGAAAGACAAGGGTAAGGAGAGAGAATACGAGGGGGTGGTGGCCGCGGGTGGTGATGTTGTGTGTAGGAAGGGTGTGCGTGTGTCCGTGTGTGCGTCTTCACCCAACCCGTGCTGCAAAAGAGACCGACTCCGAAGACCCAGGACAACAAGAAAAGACGGGTTGGACTGGTATGGGTATGGGGGGGGGAGCGGACGGGCAGGGCCACGAGGACCGAGGAGAGATGAATCGCCGTCTTGGCAAATCGGCGAGGGCGAGCCTGGTGACCGGACAAGGGAAGAAGGGGGGGAACATGTCGCCTGTTAACAGCTGCTCCCCAGAAAACAACGAGACATTTGCTAACGAGTCACTTTGTCCTCGTTCCTTGCATAATTGCACAAGGCTTATGGCCGAGTGCCCCAGCGAGCCCCAGGGGGGGCTGGGCTGCAACTTAGCGCCTGGGCTTAGCCCGTATTGATCCCGTCATCACTGGGCCATGCCTGGAGGGGAGGTTTGAGGAACGGATGCAGCCCGTCCAATCCGTTTCCTTGCAAGCGCGTGAACCTGCGGCAGGGCGGGTCGTCAGGCGGGAAGCTGTATCCATGCATGCATGGATCCATTCATTCACTATGCTCTATGTACAGCACCCAAGCATCTTCAGGGCCTTTCCCCACGAGATCAATTGCACCCTGTCTTAATTACCCATTTCCTCTGCAGTGACTTCGTGTCATGTCCTTTAGGTCTGCTTACCCTCTCGCTCTCGCGCAGCCGCAGAAAGTCTCGGCGCATTTGCAGTCAGTGTCTTGGACCTGGCTCGGCTGGTGCTCAACCACTAACTGCTAGGTATGTACGCCAATGTTTTGCTTGGCGATGATGAGGTGGCTCTGCTAGTGCTCTGGTCATGGAGTCATCAACGTGCTCCCATACGAGGCGGTTCAATCAACGAAAGAGAGACAGAAACTAAAAGCGGACAGGGAAAAGCAAAAAAAATAAAAATAAAATAAAGTAAAAACTGGGGGAAGCCCAAGAAAAGCGATACTCCGTACCAAGAAAAGATCCGCAAGCGGCACCACATTCTGGGGCTGACGATCTACCAGGCGTCCGAGACGAAGCGGCTTAGGCGGGTTTTTGTTTTCTCTTCCCTTTCTGCAAAGGCCAGTTCAATTTTATCCAATTCTTGTGGTGTTTGAGTCACTGTCATTTACACCGCTGAAACCAAGTCTCGGATCGCACCTGGACCTGGAGATATTTCTGTGCCTGGCAGCATGGAGGTGCGACACGTCGAGACATCTCTATCTTATGAGCTTCGGAACGCCCGGCCGCAGTGAAAGCCGATTAATAGAATGGCGACTGTCCTTTTGCACCCTGCTTTTTCCTTTGCTCAATCATGCAATTGCTGACAATGGCTTGTTCGCGTGCATGGCGTCTAATTTCCCGCTACCTGGCTTCGTTTTCCTTTCCTGGCGTGATCACAGTGAGGACCCTCCACGTTAAGCCGTTTTCAACTCGTATCGAACGCTCTCGGTAATCACACATTCCTTCGCTTGGCATCGTCCCCCTGCCCGCATCCAAACCGCTACCAGAACGTCGTCCTCGTAGGAATCGGCTCGCGGCACGCAGGTCGTCGTCGTGAAGCCCCTGTGTCTTGGCGATTCCGGCGAGGTCCCCTAAAACATCGTCTCCTCGCAATTTGGCCAACCATGGCCTCGACAGTTTATCCGCGATAGCTACGAAGTACTTCCTATACTGCATCGTGTTATGGAATGCAACCAGTGTGTGCGCGTGCAGGGATATTGTTTTCGGCTTACATGCGCCAGACTCCATGCCACCGTGCACCTCGACTTGTCTTGAAATTTTTCAACGGATAATTGCCCTCACATTTAATGGTTTGGCGGAGGGTACACTGTGAGCATTATGTCAAATGTCAAACCTGCAGATGGCGCGCACGTGGCTTGGCAGTACCCGTCTCAGAACCCATCAGTGTCCTACCAAGGCCGTTTGTCAATTTCTGAGTACTAGAGACAGGTAGCTTTCCGGAGCCGTTCGGTACATCAAACTGAACAAGGCACACCAAGTACTACCTGGGTAGGAAGGCACCTTGAGGACAGTTAACCAGCCTCTGGCGAAAGTCGTAGCTCACCCAAGTGTTCCTTGCCAATCACTGCCGCCTGCTTCCACCTTCAACCTTACTCGTCGTGTCACATGACCCTTCAAGCGCAGCCATACTACAAGAGCGGACCTTCCTTCATCTCGCAAGCAGCATCTCAAGACCTCATTGTGCCGAACATTCATCAGTCAACCACCGTGACAGCTTTCCGGCTTGGATCCAGCTACCAACCGTCTATTCTGCCTCCGGTGCGGACCCTTGATACGCCATGGTCGACAACACATCGTCATCAGCCGCCTTCCGGGACTTCCCATCCTCCTGGACCTGCTCGCCCCTAACTGGCAATGTGACACTGGCGGCTATCACAGTCTGAGCCACCCAAGGTCTATCCTTGGCATTGGCTGTGTGGAATCGCTCCAGCGGCGTCTTGCCATAGTCTCCAGACAGCTGGGATCCAACTGTCGGAAGGTTTGTTCCTGTGTCGCGTTAGGCCTGGGTTCAACTACTTCATTCATCGACGCTCACCTTTCTCGCCATCTTTCCCGCTCTGTGGGTAGGAGTTTTGTTCAGGCATGTTGCAGCCTCTTAAACTGCGGCTGCCTGGGACAGGGAACTCTGCTGAAAATAAGTCTTCTCGGGGCATTTGTCTGCAAAGGGCTGATGCGAGTATGAGGAACTGTCTGCGGATGCTTTCTTGACTCAAAACCAGGAAAGATGCACTTGGGTCTTTATACCCAACATGACGCCTCAGACGACGATGATCCTAGCTCTTCCCTTTAGCTGCCCCTTACCGCTATGGCTTGCGAACCTATGAAACGGCAGCCGGGAAGTCTTGCCCAAACTCCAGCTCAGTACTTGGAACAAGACGCGCAAGCTTTTGGAGGCGGTCAGATAAATCACAAGCGCCAAGTCGATGGCGACATAGGAATAACAACATCTCCGGCTGCTGTGAACTGCGGCACAGCATAGTCGAAGTCTCACGAGGCAGGATTATGATGGGCCATGCGAAACGGTTGACGCAAAGCCACGGTCATTCGGCACGCTCACCGGCCACACCGGGCACCGCGGTATTGGGCTTCTTCCTCTCAGGGGAATCGCAAGACGTAGCATACGGCTTCAGCGACGGAAACTGGCTTCGTCACGTTGTCTTGACCCGGTGCGTTCGGAGAAGAATAAGAACGCATCGAGTCAACGCTTTCTCAAGTCGGTCGTTTCGATACAAGGGAAACACGCACGAGTTGACACCGGCATGTGATGGCTTGCGATTCTGTGGGTGCCTTCTACAGCCGCCACCTATCATCACACAACCTACCGTCATTCTTTCGTCAAGGCGGCTAACTGCACGGAAGGAAAACAAGACCGAAACTTGAAGAACCGTAACGTTCATCATAGGTTCCCCTTCTTCAAACATGCAGTATCCTTAGAGATCTGCTGCCGGACCCATGTCGATAGTCATGACTTCCATATGTGCATTTGACTCGACCGCTGTTCTATGAAGCCACAAACTAACAGGTTATCCCTGCTATTTCGCATGATCTAGCGAGCAAGACGTATCGTGATATACTCGCTCGTCTTGCTCTCGGCAGTTGCCTGAGTGTTGTGTGATAGCACGTTGTCATGCCACTGTGATACGGGTCGAACAAGGCCATCGGTTTATCGCAACGCCGACGAACTTGACTTTATATGATTCTCCAATGGGACCAGCGGTGACGGGACATCGAAGATGGCTACAATTGATAGCCAAATCTCCTCAAGAATTCGGCATGCCCCGAGTAACTCGGTGGTACTCTTGCCCGAGTCAGGGCAAGCATCCGCACAAAATGCCGATCAACAAGTTGCACAGCACAACGGAAACGCTTGGTCCAAATTGGATCATTCCACTCTGCGGTCAAAGATTTGACGTTGCAATGAACTTTCGATTGGAAATATTCAGGGTACTCAACAGCAGCTTCCATTCGGAGCAACAACAAAGTTTTTACTTCAGCTGTTGGGTACCTTGAGCTGCATTGAACGATACAAATGCGTTATGTTGCATTGGCCTTCATCGGATGTCCCAACGCCTCCGAGGGATGTGCCTCAAGAACTACTCTCATCACACCACCCCGACATGGTTCTATTGTTTCGGTTGAAAAGGCTTTTTGTACTAGGCTTGCCTGAAGCCTCAGGGGTGTTGCACATGGCTGGATAAGAAACCTTACAGGGCGAATGGTTTGTTTGTTGGTGGGCAGGGTAACCCTCTCTTCCTTCCCCTGGCAAAGGTATGCCTGATACGTTGACGTGGGCAGCTAGTGGCTGGAAATGCTGCTTGATATGATGGAGACGGGCGGCTCACGAGATTACAATGTCACACAAACGAAGCAACCATTCGGATGTTATGACGACGATTAAACCGCATTGCTACCGTCTTCGTCTGTGCGATCTTTCCATGACATGACACATATTTGTGGACGTATACCTGTTTCATCATTGGCTGACTGTGATGCACAGCTCATCCCGCTTTTTTCATGTTCTCGTCAGATTCTCCTCCGGTGCCTGGTCTGGAAGCCTAGGTTACTCCAATCAAGCTGTTGTGCCGAGCAGGGCAGTAGTAGTCGTCTGTTCATTCACAGCTTTTCGGCACTTGCCGACATTTACCGAGACGAGCTTGCGGAACCGGGCAGTGGAGGTTTTGTCGTGCCTATCAATTTGGCAGCTAACACGTCGTCTCCGGGAGCCTTGCAGAACGACGCCAGCTGGGATTTTCGTTAACCTGAAACGCAGCCATCGCGTCATACCTTGTGCCTGAGGTTTATATCTAGGCGCTCAGCATGAGCGCACGACAACTGGCTCCCGTGTATGGCTCATCATGATGCGCTTTCGATTACAAGCACTAGTCGGCCATGAAAAATTCGTTGAGCACTTGTAAGAGCGTTAGGTATCATGATTATAGCCCCCCGGGATGTTGTTGGAAAGGGAGCATCACCACTGCGGCATCAGATAAGCCACTCATGTAAGCGTCGGGCCGTGTTGGTACTTGGCGTGCGTTAGATATTGCCCCCATGACAGAATGCTTCAGGCACACAGTGATACAATGTTACAGGAGAGGTGCCGGGACCTATGAGCAGATACAAGACGCCAAGGCATGACGTTTGTTCAGACGGTGAACAAGAATCGCGCAGTTCTAGGCGTCTCACGGCGCCGGTAGTGCTTTCCCCATGCTTGCATGTTAATGACGCGATGTTATCGCCTCAAGTCGAAGCATGGGCAGACAAACACGAATCGAAGCTCGCAATGGTGAGCTGCCGCGTGCACTTCGAGTTAAGCCACCAAGCAATGTCAGACAGCCGATGAATGAACCACGATTGGCGTCTTGGCATTCGAGCCCAACATCTATAGTCACGCACTGGATGGGCTCTTGATTCACATGGCCTGTTGGATAAAATCCACACCACTCTTCATGTCGGATCGGGCCGTCTGTTTCAACCAAACATGAATAGTGTGGGACATGTACGTCGTGCTGGCATATAGGAGTACTGTACTTTCCGTCACAGTTCTTCAATTAAGGCTGCTCGGTGAAATAGAACGTCCATTTCGAATTGCCTCACGTGCACGGGGAACAGCCGCTGTGGAGTGCTGGCCAGTCATTCGACACGTCATTTCGTATCAGCATGCCTGTTTTCATATCACATTGATGCATGAAACCCTATGGCTTCGGCGCCATTGAGTGAGCGTCTATTACCCATGTAGTCTGTAGTTGCGGAGAGGATGGCTGATTCTACATTGCTATAATCTCACTGAGTCTCGTTGAAGGCTTACCTTTTCTCTTCATAGGTGGGAGAGCGTGGTTCACAAGCGCTTTTCTTTACAGGTGAAATCATCTGCTCAACCAACGGTGCCATAATTCAATTCACTGAGAGCTGTCGATAAGCCGGAAACCTTGGATAAGAATGCACGCAGTCTCACCAACACAAAGCCCAGCGCCATGTTTTACCAGCATCTAGCCAGGAGGAAGAGGGGAGAGATTTGGCAGGTAGCCTTTGAAATGGAAGAAGCATGATGAATCGGGTCAGCCAATGCATAGGGCAGTTGTTGTCTGATCGGAAGATAATGCATGATAGACTATAGGGTAAGCTGTATTTAGAATGGGGTCTGGCGGATTGGAGGCTGGACGATGGACAAGGTGGATGTGACAAGGGCGAAGGAATCTGGCACTACCCGGCCAATGAGCTGTCATGGTGCTCTTTTATTGGAAACTCTGCACCATATCCATCCTGGAGCCCGTAATCGAACTACATCTTCACAGCGCGAAGCCTTGGCTGCATGTGGGTGTTGAGGTACGGTGTCGACAGCCCTGGGCGGGTACCTGAAAAGGATTTGCCGTGACGGGGGCTTTTGCTGATGGCACGTGCGCCGGCCAGGTACCGCTGGCTAAGTACCTAGGAACCTATGAGCAGGTGACGACATGGAGACAGACAGCTCCAGCATGCAAGTACGTCACCAGACCACGCAGTACCTTTGACCATCTACCTTGCAACTCCAACATTCTTGAACCCTTTGGCGAAACAGTCCCCTCCATAAGACCCTCATTGCCAGCTGCGCAGTCACATTTAACTTGCTTCCCATCGAGAGGGATGAGCTGCCGCATTATTCACGATGCGCTTCAAGGATGACGACAAGGACGACATGTGCGACAGCGGCCAGTGGATCATACCCGACGCGCACAAGGACCTCCAGGTCCAGCTTATCCTATCCCTGGTGCTTGGCCTCTCGGCACTCGTCGTCTTTTGTGTAAGTCGGCTCTCATAGGACACAATGAGAAGACAATCGCTGACCGGCTGCTGTACCAGCTGTTGCGACCACGATGGCCCTCCCTCTACGCCGCCCGAAAACCTCGTCTCGCGCCTCAGATCGACCTGCCGCAGCTCTCCAACTCCTTCTTTGGCTGGATGCCGCAGCTCTACAGGATCACTGAGGAGCAAGTCCTGGCCTCTGCTGGGCTCGATGCCTTCGCTGTAAGCTCGAGCCACATCCTACATGGACCTGCCCATCGAGGCAGAAGGCCTGAAGCTAATGATTACTGCAGTTCCTGGCATTTTTCAAAATGTCCATCCGCCTGTTCGCCGTCATGACCTTCTTCGCCGCCGCTGTTTTGTGGCCCATCAACACGCACTACCGTGACATGAAGCTCTTCTTGGGGAACACGTCTACGGCTGCCTGGCCAGCGAGCTACGATTCGGTGAACGACCCATCTATTACGAACCCTATCCAGTTCCTGCTCGACGACAGCGTGGATCCATTCAAGGGCGGAAAACACCAGCCCAAGGATAAGAGTCACGAGAGACTGTACCTGTGGGCTTACGTCGCATTCACATACTTTTTTGTTGGTTTGACTCTCTACTCCATTAACTGGGAGACGGTTCGCATCATACGGTATAGACAGGATTACTTGGGCACCCAAACAACCGTGACCGACAGGACGTTTCGCTTGACGGGGATCCCGTCCGATCTGCGTTCCGAGGAGCGGATCAAGCAGTTGATTGAAAAGCTCGACATTGGAACGGTCGACACCGTAAATCTTTGCCGGGATTGGCATGATCTTGACCGTCTAGTGGCGTTGCGAGACGAGACCGTACGCAAGCTCGAGGCGGCGTGGGCAAAATACTTGAAGCAGCGGGACGGTGATTCCAAAAACGAAGCACGCGACCATCGCAGCAGACCGATGCCGCAGGACGAGGAGAATGCTCTTGATGGAGAGGCGAACCAGGCCGAAGAAGAAGCCGAAGAGAATGGACGCTTACTCGGCAGCAGTTCAGAGCGACCGCACATTGTGGAGGGAGACAGGCCTCAGACCACCATCAGGTATGGGTTCTTACGCTTACAAAGTCGAAAGGTGGACGCAATCGACTATTACGAGGAAAAGCTTCGGAGGGTCGACGAGAAAGTTACCGAGGCACGCAAGAAGACGTATCCGCCTACAGACATGGCCTTGGTGACCATGGACACGGTTGCCTCGTGTCAGATGTTTATCCAGGCTCGGATCGACCCTCGACCGGGCCGGCTACTGACCAAGGCTACTCCGTCTCCTTCGGATCTGGTCTGGTCCAACACATATTCGCCTCGCGGCGTCCGGAGGCTGAAGTCCTGGGGCATCACTATCTTCATCATCGTTTTGACGCTGGTCTGGATCTTCCCCACGGCGGCCCTCGCGTCTCTGCTCAGTTTGTGCACCCTCAAAGGCGCCTTCCCGGCATTTGCAAAATGGCTTGTCTTGCATCCCGTCGTAAAGGCGCTCTTCCAGACTGGTCTTCCCACGCTCGTGGTCTCGCTGCTCAACGTGGCGGTGCCGTACCTATACGACTGGCTGTCCAATTGCCAGGGCATGATCTCGCAGGGCGATGTCGAGCTGTCCGTCATTTCCAAGAACTTCTTCTTCACCTTTTTCAACACCTTCTTCGTGTTTGCCATTTCGCTCACGGGGTTTGACTTTTGGACAACCCTCAACAAATTTTTGAAGGACACCAGTCTGATCCCCTTGGCTATCTCCCATGACGTCGAGGCGTTGTCAAGCTTCTACATTAGTTTCATCATGCTCCAAGGCATTGGTCTGATGCCGTTCAGAATCTTGGAGGTTGGCAGCGTTTGTCTCAACCCCATCCTGCGCATGATGTCTAGCACACCGCGGGACTATGCCGAGCTCAAAAAGCCACCTGTCTTTCAGTATGGCTTCTACTTGCCAACCGCTCTTCTCATATTCAACCTCTGCATCATATACAGCGTGCTGATGGCGGGCTATATGATACTCTTCTTTGGCACAGTCTACTTCACGCTGGGTTACTTTACATACAAGTACATGCTGCTATACGCCATGGACCAGCCCCAGCACGCAACCGGAGGCGCATGGCGAATCATCTGCTACCGGATCGTGGTAGGACTGCTGGTCTTTGAGGTGGTCATGTTTGGCCAGATTGCCGCGCTCCAGGCGTACATCCAGTCCGTAGCCACACTTCCTCTGTTGCCGTTCACAGTCTGGTATAGCTATTATTTCAAGCGGAGATTCGAGCCCTTGACCAGGTACATTGCGCTGCGGGCTATCAGGTCCGACGATGACCCTACGCGCTCTGAGGCCGTGGTGGAAGACTTTGAATCGGAGGCAGTTTCACCGCCTTCACAAGGCCTACTGCGAAGAGGAAGCACACTGGACGAGGATAGGGAAAAGGGATTGAAATTCGTCAACCCAAGTCTAGTCGTACCGTAAGTTGCCCTACCCTACCGTTGATACTTGAGAAAACTAACATGTGCATTAGTCTTGGGCAGCCTTGGATCTATAAAGATCCTCCCCCAGCATTGCCCCAAGAAAGTACGACGACCGAGGAGAATGAGGATGGAAGCCCGTCGTTGATACTTCCTAATGCGGATAGTTCTCTGGGAATCGGGGAGAATAACGTTTGGAGATAGACTGGCGACGCGTTTCTAAGGGATCATGATACCAATTTGTAGGATTGGCTGTTCAGGGCGTTCTGGGTTTCTGTGAGAATACGGGCATAGGTGCAGAGAAGGAAGCGACTGTGTGGGTGGTGGGAAGTCGCAGCGACGCTGTGCTGCTTCCCCTTTGACGTACATAGGTCTATCGCTAGATGATTATTGGTAGGAGCTATTCATTCAGAGGCATCATTATCTGCGGCACACCTTCTCGTTTTTTTCCGAACCCTTACGTATTCGTTCCGATTTACGGCTCGTTGAAAGCCTCTAGGAAACTTGCTCTGATCTTTCAGTCACGGCGGGCGCCACGAACCACCCACCCGGATCCGGTTTACCATCCCGCTGACACCTATCGATCGAGTATATACATTCACCTATCTTACATAGCACGTAGAGCCGACCTCCTGGCCAAGGAGAAGATGTCTGGCACGACGTCTTCACAGTTCCTACTCTCCAGCGGCGTCCAAAGCGTCCGACAGCCGGCCCAACCTTCCAACATCCATAATACAACTCAACCCGTCAATAGGACCATCATGCCTGCCGTTGCACACATATCACGTCGAGAGCAGAGGGTGCATGCCGTGCCAGCCCAGGTGGCGGATGTCGAACACGTGCCTGGGGGAGTCATGCTCGAAGGGGAAGATTTAGGTGCAAGGATGGATGGTGTGTAGGCAAAGAAGACGAGGAACGCGTGAGAAGAAGTGCGGATTGACTGACTGACCGATGGCGGAACGTGCAGAGCAAGAACCGCCGGCTTCGATGAAACTTCCTACCGAAACACTGCAGCAAATCTATTCCCTTCTTTCTCCGATTGACTTCGATGCCGCACGCCATACCTGCCGATCATGGTTCCTGGCAAGCCTCGACCGATCATTGCTAGACATGATGCTGAGGAGAGGTGGATGGTGGAGCAGTGTGGTTAGCATCCTCGCCCATCGAGATGTCGTCAACTGTCTTCATTTCAACCAGGAGAGCATCATGAGCAAGTGGCTGTCGCGCGAGTGCAAGCTTGCAAATCCTCGCGGAGGAGCCTTTCATAAGGTCGGGCAGACCGACTTCTGCGGGCTGTTCCCCGGTGCAACGGCGGCATCGATGAATGGTGCCATGAACTACTCCGTCAGCCAGTGTGGCAGGTATCTCATGTTATTGGGCTTCCGGCATGTCTATCTTTACGAGCTGAACCATACATGCTCACGACGTCGTTCTCGATGGGACATGCCCCTGGAGCACAGAAAGGGGCTGCCGTTGGGCTTGTTGCGACCCATCACGCAGATTTTGTGTCCTAGACGTGTGATTGCCTGCAGCATGGATACGTCGGCTGGCCGCTGCTCTATCGCTATTCTCATGGAAGGACGCCAGGGCATCGTCCGTGATCTTACCGCACCTGCGATGCGTAGGTGCACACCGGCCACGGGCTTTACATCGAACCATGGTTCTTCTCAGAATACGGCTCTCTCTGCTCATCTGAAGTCTTCGGTGCCGTCTTGTTGGGACAGTCGGAGCTTTCATGCCTTGCAGATCGAAGATGGGCCGCGGTCCGTGTACAGGAACATATGCCAGCTTGACGACCCCCCACGATCTGTGGCAATTTGCCCACAGCGCAACTGTGTGGCCTTTGGATGTTCTGGCGGTGTTGAGCTTCACTAGGTAGATGCTTTTACTGGCCAAGACTTCAACAGGTGGTTTCCTCTGTCTTCGCCCAGCGATTATTTGTACTTCCTGCCGCCGCGCCACGGTGTTGATACGGCCAAGAAGCTGAGACTCATCAGCTCTGCATCCGGAATGGGGGAACAATTCCTACGCTCTCTGGGAGAGATTGTGCACGAGTTCAGTTCCGCCCTCCTTGATTCCGGAAGCTCCACCATTGTGTCATGGATGGGCAGGAGGAGGAGCGACTCGCCTTTGGGTGCGCAGGCAGCTCTTTCAAGCGCAGCGCTGCCGACATTGATTCCAACGCAAAGAGAGGTCGGGTACCTGGAGTGGGAGTCGTCGTCGCCAGATGGCTTCTTTCGCAAGGTCACGGCCGGGAGTGCCGATCACTATCGTGCTATACCGCTGAGCGATGGCTATCATATTCTCTTTACGGATCCGCGGAGCGGGAGTCTTTGTCTAGGAACGGATGCGCCGGCGGGTTCCTTAACTCGTCTATTGAGAAAGGTCTGGTTCCGCCCCCCCTTGAACGCATCTTCTCCGGTTCCAATTCTGTACTCTGCTGGGGCTGATACCAGCCACGGAGTCCGCGTGGTGGCATCGTTTGCGACAAGCGATGATAGCCTTGACGGAACGGATGGCTCCCAGGGTGTACATGGAGCCCATAACAGTCGGCAGGTCATCATGTTCTATACCGTCCCGGCTGATCTGTTCCGTGACATCTGCCGCACCGACGCGACTTCTCCAATATTGTCGGGCACAGCTCCTACCACACAAGGAGAGCAGACTGTCGGTGAATCGATGCCGCGAAGACAGGCTGACAACTATCGCGCCATCAACATTTTCAGCGAGTCGTACAATGAAAGCACGATGTACCCTATCGAACTAACAGGTCAGCCCGTCGCGGTTTGCAATAGCCTTCTGGAGCTCGGTCTCGACTCCTGCCCTGAGATGATCATCTAGGGGTTCAGCTCCGAGGGTTGGGCGAAGACTTGGGCGCTGGACAATGGTCAATTGAATCCGGTTACGAAAACGGAAGTACAGCTGGAGGGTAGCATTCGGAACGTGGATCTTGATGCAGATGTGTCCATGGCCGATATCACGAGGGTGAAGCATCAGAAATCCGAGGATGGCGTCCCCCCGCTGTTGGATGGTGCACAGTCCCTCCCCTTGGACATTGCCGACTCTGCACATGTGGAAGACGAGGCACAGAGAGTCTCGAGGCAGCAACGACTGAGGGGCCCCATATCGATTGTCAGCGTCAACGTTGTGGAGGAAGCTGACAGAATTGCGCGGATGGATGTGACGTTGCGTTAGCCCTTGATGCTGCGGTTCAACGCGTTGAGTTGTTGATATCAACAAGCATTATTGGAAGATCAAGCCCCAACGACCTCGCTCTTGGTGTAGCTGTAGGTTGATTGTATGCAGACAGGAACAATCCGAAATTGGGTAAAATTCATAATATCATTAGATTAGTCCTACTCTAGACATCCATTACCATCATCCATTTTGTCATGTCTTCTAAGCCTCTCAGTATTCGAAATACCGTTATCCTTTCTAGAATGGAATTTCGTATCGCGCAAGGAAAGTTCCTGTACCACAAGGAGCCTCCTAGACGGTACGCACAGGGAGCGGCTCGTTGGGCTTTGGCTTGGGTTCCTTGGTCAGGGAAAACTTGGGGTGCTGGCCGGCCTTGACGTCCTCGAGACTGCGCAGCGTGCACTCGGCTATCTCGGTGAGGGCCTCGCTGGTGAAGAAGGCCTGGTGGCCGCAGACCAGGACGTTGGGGAAGGTCATGAGACGCATGAGCAGGTCGTCCTGGATGATCTCGCCAGAGTGGTCGCTGTAGAAGAGGTTGCCTTCGCCCTCGTAGACGTCGAGGCCGACGGCGCCAATGTGCTCGCTCTTGAGGCCCTTGATGAGGGCGGTGGTGTCGATGAGACCGCCGCGGGAGGTGTTGATGATGACGACGCCCTTCTTCATCTTGGCGATGGAGTCGTCGTTGACAATGTGGCGCGTCTTGTCCATGAGGGGGCAGTGCAGGCTAATGATGTCGCACTCGGGCAGCAGCTCGTCGAGCTCCCTGTACTCGCCGAACTCCTCAAAGGCGGGGGTGGGGAAGGGGTCGTACGCGAGGACGCGGCAACCGAAGCCCTTCATGATGCGGGCGAGGGCGAGACCGATCTTGCCGACACCGAGGACGCCAACGGTCTGGCCGTGCAGGGTGCGGCCGAGGAGGCCGTCGATGGCAAAGTTGCCCTCGCGGACGCGGTTGTAGGCGCGGTGGGTGCGGCGATTGAGCGTCTGCAGCAGGGCGACGGCGAACTCGGCGACGGCCTCGGGGGAGTAGGCGGGGACGTTTGCGACGACGATGCCGCGGTCCGAGGCGGCGCCGAGGTCGACGTTGTTGGAGCCGGCGCAGCGCAGGAGGATGGCCTTGACGCGCCGGTCCGCAAGGGCGGCGATGACGTCCGCGTTGAGGGAGTCGTTGACGAAGACGCAGACGGCATCGACGTCGTCCTTGACCAGGGAGACGGTTTTCTCGTTGAGGGGGTAATCGTGGTATGCGATGGAGAAGCCCGAGTCGGCGTGCTTGGCCGAGAGGGTCTGGTCGAGGTACTTTTTGTCGTACGGCTTTGCGCTGAAGACGGAGAGCTTCATGATGCGTGATGGTTTGTGCGATGGTTTGTGCGGCTGTGGTTTTGCGAGGTTTCTTGGGTAGATGTCGAGTGAGTAAGTAGTTCAGTGTGAGCTTGATAGGTTGGAGCTTATATATGGATCCGTAGACAACGAGGGCGGGACAAGTGCCATGATGCCTTCACATTCTCCGTCATGCCAAGCGCAGCAAAGCATGGGGGGGATTGGATCCCTGTACAAGATCAGGCCATGGACTGCCATGTCGTGCTCACATCACCTTTAAGCTGCATAGCCGGGCGGAGCCGCGCCGACTTGGCGTGCAGCTCATAGCGTACTCATAGTAGACGAATACGTTTCTTCGCAGTCACTGTTTGCAACCCATGCCTGCTGCTGTTCCTTTTAGGATAAACAGCATGTTTTGCTCCAAGGGCCAGGGATTGGACGACAGTGCAGGGGTTGGCCACCTGGTCGGTACCGCCACGGCCGGTTCCGACAAGAGCCTCGCCCCGGGTGAGGGAGAGAGCGCATGCGTGGCTGTGAGCACTCACTCGAGGGCAGTCGGGGCGAAACAAAGTCGAAAGATGCTACTACAAAATAAGAAGCTTGCAGGAATACACGGGACGGGCTCCCGTAAGGCTCCAAGGGTGGGCTTTGGCCATGTACCCGGTACGTGACCAACTACTTCAAGATTTTGCCTTCCCCTCTCCCGCATTGAAGCAGCGAAGAATACGCCGCATGCGTTTGTGCGACTCAGTCGATTGAGTAGGTAAATGAAAAAATCAAACATCTACTCACATAGAGACCGGCTGATCGCGTGCACGGGGAGATGTGTAGAACAATGCGTCAGGGAGGTAAGAGGGGTGCTGCTTGCCTCCTCTACTCGCAACTAAACACTACTCTGTGCTATGCAAGTCAGATAGCCTGAGACGTGGAGTTTAAACTCTCTACTCCATCATAGCCACCAAGGTATTATATCGAGAAGTTGATGAGAAGAAGCGCAGCCGGTGGCTCGCAGGAGGAGACAGGTCTAGGGCTTGCAGCTGGCAGCTGTCAACAGCAACGCTTCCCACCCTCGCCTTCTCTTCTTCCCCTCCTTATTTCGAACTGAAACGAGCTCTTCCTTCCTCGAACACTTTGCTTGCCCTCGCTCTTTCCTTTCCTTACCTTAACCACCATACTCTTCCCGTCACCGCTTGCCTCCTTCCCTTGCGTTTCCTCCGTTACACAAAACCCCAAACTCAACACGCTTTCTTCCCGTGCTTGGTCGCACTTACAAGCCCCCGCCATATCCTTCTGCGGTACACTGTATTGTATCTATTTTCTTGTTGACCTCGATCTTCGAGATGGACACCAGGAAAGAAGCTGCCGCCTCCGTTGCGAGTAGCACCTTGACCAATGGCGTCGCCAGGCGCAACGTGATTGCCGCGAAGCCCAAGGATGGCAAGCAATCTGCCACCTCAAAGGATCCGGAGTCCAAGCTTGATGTATTTGCTTCCATATCTACCTCGTCCCCTCGTCCCCTCCCTTGCTCTCTATTGACGTTGGAAATGTAGAGTGCTGTTACCACGGAACTGCGCCACCACCAGGAACACTCGATCCAGCTGGTCAAACTACAGAGCCTCATGCAGGAGGAACGGAAGAAGAACCAGAAGCTGCACGACGACCAGAAGCACGTCGCCGAGAAACTCGCAGATCTCAAGGGAAAGTTCGCCGCCCTGACCGTGCTGGTTCACACCAAGAACGCTGAAAAGTCTCTTCCCAACCATACCCTCCAGGTTAGACCTATTAATACGGAAACAAATGGTGTCCTTCTGCCTCTGTATATTCCCAACGCCCCCGAGCAGGGTACGGATAGCAAGACTCTTTGGGACCGTGTCAAGGCTACTGGTGGCAATGTGGATGTTTTGGCCAACCAGCTCTTGGAAGAGCAAAAGCCGCAGCTCGTATCCGCGCTGGTAAGCTACCCTACTCAGTTGCAACAGTTCCAAGGTGCGATGACTTAAACTCGATCTAGAAAACCATGTACTCTGTTGCCCGCAATCTTAACATTGACGAAGGCCAGGCCGCTGCCAAACCAGCCTATACCGCTACTGAGACTCCCAACGGCACCGGAACCGGTAAGGGACATAGCGAACTGATGGGGCTCTCATTCCCTCGTGTCAAGCGCACAGAGAATCTGAATCCTGCCGCGAAGCAGTTTTCGCCGCTGACCTTTGACAATATCAAATTCGAAGAGGCAAAGGTCGTCAACGGACTGAGCTCCTCGATCCACAACCCGAGCGGAGAGTGAGACGCAAACTTTGCTGTTTGAAAGGCAAGGCGTAACTCGTGATATAAAAAGAGCTTGATGAGACGATATTTCTGCTTCTTTGTAGATAGCTAGGCCATGATGTTGTCATACAACGTTCTTTCAACAGATTTCTACTGTGGCGTACAGGGTGGCAAGGAAAAGCTCATTTCTCAGCAAGGAGCTTTGTTGGCTTGAGGTGTTTGCTACAGCCCAATGAATTCCTGTTCCTGCTTCAGCTTTCTTTCCACCGTGCCGTGATCTCCTACTTCTGCAGATAAACGACAACCCAACTGCAGCTCGGGGATCAAACCAGGCAAGTCTTATACACAAACTGATCTACGGTGTGCCGATATTGTTGCAAGGGCTACTCCAACTCCTCGAGGCGTCGGAAGAGCTGTAGAATGAACAGCCGGCCGTGGCAAGGTGGTGGCGTGGTTGCTGCGGCGTTGATCGTTTGCACTCGGAAACATACACCTATTACGCTAGACCTAGTACCTGAGATAGCGAACCCCTTCCCTTGCCTTGATATCCTGCCCATCGACGACCCTTTCGTTTGTTTCTAAAATCATTTTCTCCCAATCAAAGATTCGGGTTGATCGTATGTATGCTATATTTCTAATCTGCCTGTTACAGGTCAGCACCAGTATCTGGCACAGGCAACTTCCTTTGCCCGTGCTACCATTCTTACATACTGAAGACTCTATTCCGTAGGCTAAAACAACTTTGATGTTCGGTGAGACTCGAGATCCGGCAATCTTCCGGGAAGTAGCACCCACTCAACGCCTGTAGACGCCGCTGATGGTGTAGTCCTTCTTGGGGCCGTTGACGGTGTACCGTAGCGTCCAATCGTCCAAGTTCACCGCCTTGAAAGCAAAGTTGTACTTGACATTATAAAAGTCGTCGATGCAGAGGTGCCCAGCCTTGGCCGACCAGCCCTTCTCCCGGTTCCTTGGGGGTTCTTCAAACTCAACCTCATGGAAGAGATAGTCTGCCCGCGACGGATCGTCGGGCTTCGCAAACCACACACTTAGGACGTCCCTGCGCTCGTCATACCGCCATACATAGCGGCGAGTTGCTCTGAAGCCGAAGCCTTGTTCGGTCTTGAACTCGCCGTCTTCGATATAGAGGTATTCCATGCCTTCGTCGTCCGGTATTGATGCGTCGGTGCTGTTCGAAGCGCAGACAATGCCCTCCTTTGTCTTCTCCCGAAGCAGGAATTGCGCGGTGCCGCTGAAATGCCCACTTGGGTGGGAGGGCAGGCGGCTGACTAGGTCTCGTTCGAGCTTCCAGGTGCCCAGCAGACTGCGAAATACGGCTCTTGCTACAAATCGAGTGCCCGTCATGCCGGCTACCGCTACTTCCCTGAGGCTTTCCAGTGATTCATGTGCTTCTTGTTGGCTTGTCTCACTATCCGTGGGATCAATGTACCTCGAAGGCGTCACCACGTCAAGAGGCAACTTGGTTCGCTGCAGAATCGGCATCCTTGCGGCGATGGGTTCGATCTCCACTGACAGAGCATCTGCGAACTCTTGCATCAGGAACAGGTAATCGCCCATTGGGAACTGGGTGACGCGTGGGTTGCCGCGCAGACCTAGTATCTTTTGAATAGAAACATCCTCTGCCAGTTTTCTCTTGAAATTCTCCGGGTCGCGATTCAGTGGCCCATCCCCAGAGTCCCCATCTGACCACATTCGGGCGAGGAAGCGGGCTTGCATCTGCATAACGCCCCAGTAAGGGGACCTGTAGAACCCAACAAAGCCCAAGCCCGGAACTTCTGGGCGATGTGTGCCGTGGAACTTGAGGGCAACCGGTAGATCGATATGCTGAGGCGAGTGCTCGAGCTTTTCGCGCACGTCACTGGGGAGGAAATCCAGACATGGAGATGGATCGAAGCCTGTGGCAACAACGATTGCGGCAATGTCGTCGATAGCAATTCCATCAGGGCTCAAGGTAGCTGTGTTACCATTGAAAGACTCGAGCTTGCCCTTGGACAGAGTGATGAGGCCTGCTCGAACGAAATCACAATACCAATCGCTCACAGCCAAGAAGGGTCGTTCAGTTCTCCCTTCCTTGGTGATCTGCATCAAAGGAGAGAATTGGCGTTGGTCAGAGCCTAGGACCGTCTCGTAAATACCGTGCACAACTTTGGCGGCCTCTTCAGAAATGTGTCCTTGGGTATCCCCTAACGGTGAGGTTCTGTTATTGAGGTTATATGATCCAAAGTCCAAAGGGAGAAACGGTGCTGCTTTATCTACTGGCTTTCTGCCGTTAGAAGAGAAGTTAGGGTTGACGGAAGAGACGGCTTACCATAGGACTTGTGTACAAAGGGACCACCCACGTTGGACGTTGGACAATGTGGTGAACGGAATAGTCGGCCACATGCGGCACCTCTGATTTCTCGGGAGAGTTGGCAGCCGAGGACAAATGGGCTGCAATGGTGCCTGCAAGTTCGACCCCTGACATTTGCCCCCCGACAACCAGTATCTTGCGCCCAGCGCGTGGCTCCGTGCCCAAAAGACTCTTGAGGTCTCGATATCTGCTGCTGTGAACGATTGGTACGGCGGAAGATGGTTGACTGAGGCTTTCTGGAATGATTGGTCTCCCAAAAAAGCCAGAGGAGACGATGACATATTGAAAATGCCTAGTTTCGGACCCGTGTGCTGCCTCGACCGAGACGTCCCAGCCCGGTCCCTCGGGCCCTTTTGGCCTTGCCTGTGTGACTCGAGTTCCAAGGTGAAGCTCAAAGTTGGGGTTAGCAGCAAGATAGCGGTCGTGGTAGCGCTGAAGATACCGTCCAACCATCCACGCTTGGGGGAATTGCGGCGCGCCCTCCTCCCAGGCCAGATCGCTAAAATGCATCGTGTGCTTGCTCTGGTTGGTGGTCATCAAGGGGTGAACCTGCCGCTCGGTATCGGTCTTGGAGAGAGGCCAAAGGCCGCCGATGCCTTGCTGGGCATCGTACAGGCTGACCTTGAACTCTCCCTTGGGAGCGTTATGGAGAAGAGTCTTGGCCGCAACTAACCCGGAAGGGCCGGCACCTTGAAGATGGATGAGTGATTGATGTAGGTAGACGTCGATATCAGAAGTCACTAACCGATTATGCAAACGTATTTGGCCATAGTAGTAAGTTTCCTGCTGTAACGTTGAAATTTGTTCATAAACGTCCGGACGGCGGGTTTAGCAATGGTCGATCCAGGGGCAAAGGCTTTCCCCCGTATACGTGAATTAGAGCCCAGCAGTCGCCGAGCACACTACCAGATGGAAGCAAAAGCTCGTATGAGCGAAGAAAACATAAAAGGCACAGGCGGTGATGGAACGCAATTTCTAACCGGCATATACATCGTCCCACACGAGTTGAGCCTCTGGCTGCAGCGTGGGAGGTAGGGAAGTCTTGCCCCATCTTGCGGCTTATGTCGGCCTCTGCAGTCACATGATTCCATATCTTTGGCGCTTGCTTTTAGTTGACGTCGGGGGAGGGGCTTTGCAGGGTCCCAACATTTGAATCGAATGCACCCCTCGCCCTGCGCCCGGGGTTCTGTCCTGCCCAGTGATGGATAATTGCCGGTAGGGAGACGGAGGTGCTGAGAACAATCTGAACCCCCGGCACTTTTCTTTACCAGCGAGGATTTTGGTCGACCCGGAACGGCATCGCAAGATGTTGTCTGCTTCAAGATGATGAGGACAGGACGGATGCCTTGACACATTTGCCACATGGCCCATCGCCTCTTTCCAAGTTAATGCAATGGCGATGCTTCCCCGCAACTCGGAACATCAGGAACGACGGCAAGTGGCGTCATGGCGACGCACAGTGGCTCGCATAGCTGCTACATAATGGCATGGCAACTCTGATTTGAAATCACCAGCCAAACGGAACGTGCACATAACATCAAGTAGCCAAACCATTTGACCTTGCCCAACAGTTTTTCCTGATAAGAAGAGCACCCTAGTAGATACTCTACTCGCCTTGTAATCAATCCTACGAGGCCACAGCTCATACTAGCACTTGGCATAGCTTCAACCCATAGCATACAGACAGCATCATCATGGCTCATCACGTTCTTCTTGTCGGAGGCCACGGCAAGATCGCCCAGTTGCTGACGCCTCTCCTCCTCCAGCGTTCCTGGACCGTCACCAGTGTCATCCGCACCCAGGAACAAGTGCCCGCCATCGAGAAGCTCGGCACCGGCCAGCCCGGCAAGCTGAACGTATTGGTCCGCAGCATCGAGGAGGTCACCAGTCAAGACCAGGCTGCTTCTATTCTCTCCGAGGTCAAGCCCGATTTCGTTGCCTGGAGTGCCGGTAAGACCATTGAAGCGAATCAGCCTTGAAAGTGTGAACCGAGTGCTGATGAACAACGTCTGGCAGGCGCTGGTGGTAGAGGAGGCCCCGAGCGGGTAATCTTTCCATGTCACCGTTTTCCATTTCGCTTTGTCGCTAACTGGAGCGTGGCAGACCTTCAAGATTGACCGTGACGCCGCCATTCACTTCATCAAAGCTGCCGCCGCCGTGCCCACCATCACCCGCTTCCTCATGATCTCCTACATTGGCGCCCGCCGCCGCGGAGCCTCGTGGTGGCCAGAGGGCGAATGGGACAAGTTCCAGAAGGACGTCAACCTAGGCTACTTCCCTCACTACTACACCTCGAAGCTCGAGGCCGACGAGGCCCTCTACGAGGCATCCAAGAAGAGCTCCACCCTCGTTGGCATCTCCCTGCGGCCCGGCAACCTCACGCTAGAGCCCGCCGGCAAGGTAACCCTTGGCCAGACGGGTCTCAAGGGGCCCGCCAGCCGGGAATCGGTCGCCAAGACCGCGGCGGCTCTGTTGCAGGCCGAAGGTCTCAAGAACACCTGGCTTGACCTTCTTGACGGCGATGAGGATATCGACCAAGCGGTGCAGCGGGTTGTCAAGGAGGGGGTCAATGTTGCCAAGGGAGAGCCAGTCGACGAAGCGTAGAAGCTGGGGCACAGGTTCAACTTGACATTGTCGAGCTAATTGCAGTTTTTAGCATTGCCTTGGCTACTCGGGTCTCGTCGTGCTGGAATGCGGATGGTGTATTTAACATTAGGAATGAGTTAGACAGCTAGGTCTTGGCTCTAGGGGAGAGTACCAGCATGGATCGTCTTACTTTCTAAGTTGAGGGAAACATGATTTATTTCTTTGTGTGCAGCATGTTTAACCTAATGCTGTCCTACTTCACGATCTACCATCTCAGCGACCCCGATTAAAAGACAGCTCCCAATTGTTTCCTTCAAACCACAATCCAGACTTGGTCTCAAAACGCTGAGCTCGATGAGTTATTCTCAGCTCCAAAATACCAATGAAAGCCACGGCTTATTTCATATCCAAGCGCAGGACTTGCCTGCCACTTGATTCATGTAAAAGGGACCCTCAGCTGGCCCGAGCCCCATCACGTCGCAGCTGCCTTCCGCCAAGTCCCTGCTTCGCCGTGAAACATCCTCGCACAGCACTTCAACCCATCAAGGTTCCCAGGACTCAGGAAGAGGCATCAACAAAGGCCACGATGGAAAACAAAGATCGGTACCAAAACCACGTCGCCTCGCCTCGCCTCGTCAGCCCCGCCCTCGGCATCCAGGCCCCCGACACCCCACCAACCCTCTACCCAGCCGCACGCGACTACTTTCAGTCCATCCCCTGGTGCGCCGCGCTGCTGTCCGACCCGTCCGTCGTCAGCTTCGTGCCCAGCGCGCGCAACCCCGCCAGCGACGAGCACGAGCAGCTCGTGGGCCGGACGCTGGCGGACGCCCGCACCGTGGAGCACATGCTGTGCTTCTTCACGCCCCAGGACCCGGCGCACGCGCGCGATCCCGCGCGGCCCATCGCCTCGGTCTCCTCTCTTATTGCCCTAGGCCAGGGGCTCAGCAGCTATCCCGGCTATGTGCATGGGGGCATGATCATGGTGTTGATGGACGAGAGCACGGGGAATGTCCTCGAGATCAACGCCGCTCTGGACAAAGATGGCGCTGCGTTCAAGTCCTCCAATATGACGGGCTCGCTCGACACCAAGTTTCTAAGACCCGTCCCTGTCAACACTATAGTTTGTGCTACCGCTTGGCTGGAAGGAATAGAAGGTCGTAAAACCAGGATCAATTGCAAGATTGCAGACTCTACTGGTACCGTCCTGGCTACGTGTACGAGCACATGGATCTCGTTGAAGGCGAAGGTATGATTGGTGGCAGCTACTAGCATATTCAAATAACAATAATAGATGCTCGTAGATGTAAGCAGAGAGGAAAAACTGTAAGAAAGTAAGTTCGAAGCCTACCGAGCCGCCCAACAACCAGCATCAAGGAAAAGAGGTATCATGTAAATCAAATCATGAAATCGTTCCAACGTCTGCGCCAATTGCATCTGCCCTCTCTGTGCCAGCCCAATGCGACCTCATCACGCTTTGTCTTCACCGTGATGGTTATGGTGGCGATGAGGGAGAAAAGACTTGGCGATTGGCGTGATTTTTGTAGGATCTTCCACAACCGCAAACGCCTTCTCCCGCTTACTCCTCATGTCATGCTCCAAGTGGCGATCTCTGTGCTCCAACTCGCTCTCCGCTGAACTGATGCTGCTCATACTTCGGTTCTCCACCAGATTCATTATTCTGCCCTCCTTCTTCTTCATCCTTGCCTGTGCTTCCTTCATCTTCTGCAAGTCCTCCTCTTCCCAATGCATTGCCGCAATTCCAAGGCCGGGGAAGTTCCTCTCAAGGAATGCCTTGAGGGTAGGGAGGACGCATTTGTCGGGACGATACGTTCCAGAGTCATTGTCAATGACAAGCTGATAATAAGAGGGGTTAAGAGGTGGATCATCCAAAGGCGGTCCTCCGGGAAGTTCGTCGTTGGGGTGCGTCCTTTCATCAGGTCCTGGATCGTCGGACGCGTCCGGCTTCTCCAACCGACGAATAAAGAACTCTCCGGCACACGCAACGTACTTCTCAACGTCTGAATGCATTGTGTGTTTGCTCAAGAGGTCGATCCCGAACTCTTTGCCCGTTTCCGTAAACCGGAAGAGGCCGTCTAGAGTCAAGACATACGTAAACACACGCCCTCCTTCGTCAAAGTGAGCCAATCTCAGAAACTGCAGAGATGCTTCGCGTGAGCAGGGTTCAAAGCTCCCCCATTCGGTCGAGCGACCAAAGTTATAGATGCGCTGATGCTGCTTGTGGAGGGCCATATGAAGGATCTTTCCCCGGAGCCCGGACGACGAATACATGCTACCAATGATGGGCTTGAACTCGACGTACCGGTGGTACAGTTGTGACGGAACCGGACCAGCAAGTTGCATCTGATTAGCTTGGAAGCTGCCTCAATATTAGCCACTAGAGACAGCCTCAGAGAATTTTGATCGATTACTCACTCGTATTTCTGAGGTCTCTTGCTATCCTTACTGCTGCGATTCGCCTCAGGGTGATCGTCGCCGTTGGCGTTGACCTTAGTACCGGCAAGCCAACCGATCATAGGACTGAAATGCTTTGCCCAAAGATTGGGCCCCAGCGTGCACATCTGGGCATATGGAGGATCAGATTTCTTCAAAAGCTGAATACTGATGCAGAGGCGTGGTGAGATTCCGATGCTTCGGCTGAGGACAGAGGCCACTCCTTTGAGAACAAGGGCTCTTTTGCTCATTACGCGCTTCTTGGCTGTAAATTCTTTGCCAGGATAGGGAATGCCTTCCCAGCCTTCGTAAAGCTCTGGAATTTGAATCGTAACGTTCCCGAGGCGGTCATTCTGGTCAGGCCAATCTTCGTCGTACATGCGGCATTTCAAGGTAAAGCCGTTCGGCGGCACGTTGGCAACCACCCATTCTTCTTCCCACTTGGGCTCGGACGTCCTTCTAAAGGTTTTCGTCCTGTAAGTCAAGTCCGGGTCGTCCTTGTGTCGCTTCGGATTGTTGCCCCTGAGCGTGGCAATAATGAACGGATCCGCAGAGCCAGTATGGATGTCTGCAGGAGGGAGGTTTGAGGCGTAGCGAAAGCAGAAACGAACATCGTATCCTTGGGGGGCGTCTGGTAGTGGCGTTGAGTCGAAACCACCAGGCGGGCCGGTCTTCTTCTTTGACGGAGTGACCAACTTTGTGGCCCTGGACTTGAGGGATTGTTGAGACACGAGGGTTCCCCCCGCTTGTTGAGCATGCGCTTTGTGAGGGACACGCGCATGCCGGGCTGCCTCGTTGGGGGGTAGGGGGCCTGGCTGAGATTTGACGTCTCCTGTCGCTTGATCGACTTCTGGCCTCGACGCTGGGTTATCCATGGTGACAATGGCAATGTAACTATGCAGGGTCCACAAATGCTGTCAAGGGTTGAGATCGATTGAGGTTTGAGGCTGGCTATTCTCGTCCAGGTGCAAAGCTAAAACAAGCATGTTCTATTCGTACAGGAAGGGATTTGAGTACATGTCGTAGGGAACTGAAGAGAGGGCTTGACGACCTTCGCAGGAATCACGTTGGACGCAGGTGACCTTTTATTGAGACGAAGCCATCTTCTAGGCTATAGGGAGTATCGTGTTGGACCGAAGTTCCCAGCCGACACTTGGTTTCGGCTGCTTCACGAGGTGCCGCCTTTCCCGCAACAGCCTTGGGACCCTGCGCCATGACGTCACTAGCACCATTCAGTATCAATCAGGTGAGGAAGGTGTAGAAATGTCGGTTACAGCCATCGCACGCACCTTTCCGACACCGCAAAGCCCTCGCCGTGATCCTTTCGTGATTACGATCAAAGGCGTAGACTACCTCCAGTATCAGCGCGTCCTACCCGTATCACCGTTTGCCTCGGGCGATTTTGGTTTGATTTTCATACCTTCAGTTCTTCATATCATGCCAGTACTGCAATGCTCGGCAGGGCGGCAAGGCACCAAGACTCCAGGTCTCACGGGGCCGCGTGGCCATTGTCCGTGAGATTTGACGCCAGCATATGGCAGGATACATGAAGCCAAGCGCCACCAAGAGGAGATATTTATGGCGGTTTGGTGCGGATGCCGGTGCCGAGACAGTACCGCCCAGTATTTGGCGGAAACTAGGCCAAGCCGAGCTACTCAGACTGTAGAAATGCAAACCCATGAGCTACAAATTGGCCGGACAACTCTTGTCGGGATCTTTCAGTGTCCAATCTGTGCTTTATGCATTCTCGTTTCATTGGCGAACGTGGTTTGTCGATGTGCTTGATGACACCAGCCAAACGCAATTCGCAAGCCTACACGATCCCGGTTTGCCGGGCTTGCACCCCTGGTCTGAACTGTCATTTGCGAGTGTCCTACTATGATGATTGGTATTATTCCTAGATGGCGATCATGCTGGAACATCTTAATCTGTCACCTCCTCAGCTGAACAACTAACCGAATCCGAGCTGATCTTGAAGAGCATAGATCGATCTGCATTTTCCTGAAGTTCCCTTGTCTCCCTACAGTTAGTGAGCTACCCTATAGATATCTTTCGTGACAGATCTCAGTGCAATTAGCGAACTTGTGACATCCGAAGGATGCGCTCTCCCGGGTCAGGTACGGTAGGTCAAGCACATCATCCATTCCTTGCATAAGGCATAAAATACACGACACCTACGAGCCTTACCTCAGGTCGTACCACGTTTCGAACCCGATTGTCTGGAAATCTTTCCACTTCTTCCCGTTGCACCCTCAATTCTACTTGGGGATGGTGCTAGAATTAAACGATTTTTAGATCAATTCGAAAACACCGCGGATCATCCTCGTGCTTGTCCAAGGGATACAAATGTTGGAAGTCCATTTCCACTTCTCTATGAAGCTTGAGAATACTAAGTACATGGTAGTGACCTAGTGCAAATACGAATACCAAGACACGCCATTCACAACATACACCTAGGTAGGTACTGCTACGTACCTGTACTCCGCCATCTGTAACGCGTACCTGCACGGACACCTCTAGGTTGGTTGGGCTTCTTGAGGTGTACGCTCAGACCCTTGTCATACATGTCCATGAATACCTAGTGACATTGATCCGGGAACAGCTCGTCCATCAGTAATAGTATCGGTACAAAGGGCATCCGTTTTGGGGACTTTGCATTGAGTCGTGACAACCAAAATCCCTTGCATTGTTCACCACGCCCCTCGTTTACCGCGCCTTATTGGAAGTGGACCTGTGGAATGAGGGGTGACAAACCCCTTGATTGGACGGCGGCCGCTGTCGTCATCGCCGTAACGTGCGGCAGGGCGGCCCTGCCCCGCACTAGGGGACGCTGTGCCCCTCTGTGCCCCTCTGTGCCCCGCCATGCAGCAGATCACCATACTGTTGTACTCTTGCCCACAGCTCAGAGCTTCAAGCTATAGCTGCTTGACTGGCTCATTTAAATAGGCCGTTCCCGTTCCCCCTGCGCTCGCGTGTTTCTTTTCCTCCGCATTCCAAACATACCTCACCCACAGCAATCAACCCATCTCTCTCATCCCCACCATTACAATGGGCGTTACCAAGACCATCATTCAGGAAGGCAGTGGCCCTGTCGCTCAGGTTGGCCAGACGGTCACCATTGAGTACACAGGCTGGCTCAAGAACCCTTCTGCTCCCAACAACAAGGGTGACAAGTAAGCTTTAGCCAGATACGACCTCTGGCTCTTCCATCGCTAACCATTCGCTTCTTCCAGGTTCGACTCCTCCGTCGGCCGTGGTGACTTCGTCGTTCAAATCGGTCGCGGCCAGGTCATCCGAGGTACGCGCTCCAACAGATCTAAACATGTTCTTTCACTGACGAATTCACACAACAAGGCTGGGATGAGGGTGTTACACAGATGAAGGTTGGCGAGAAGGCCACTCTCGACATCTCCAGGTAGGCTCGACTCTCTGAATCCCCACCGTTTCTTTATTCGGATGTCTTGCTGACCGTTGTGCTTTTTCTAATCAGTGACTTCGGCTATGGCGCCCAGTACGAGACCCCGCCCGCTTAGTGCAAACTCTTGCATCAGAGTTCTGCCCACGCTGATCATTGCTGACTTCCGAGTGTAGGGGCTTCACTGGCCACATTCCTCCCAACTCCGACCTCATCTTGTAAGCCCCATCATTGAATATATTTGGCTCTCTTTCTAATTGATCCTGCCAGCGATGTCCACCTGAAGGCTGCCAAATAGAATTTAACCTTTTAACGGCACGGGCCGAGAGCGGGCGATGGGAAGATACCTACTACCTTACCTCACTTAGTGGCATAGGCGTTTTGCCGGACAACGTGCTGGGAAAAAGGACATATTGTCGCCAGATGTTACCGTAATAGGATAGCTCAACCCGACAATAAAAAGATATGAAGAGCTGTAGGTGATAGCCCGAACACGTGCCAGGGTGCGACCAGTTCAACACCATTCCACAGCATCGCATGGGATTTTTGCTAGTTCAAAGCTTACTGCCCACGGTGAATATCATCCAAGGTCATATGGAAAATGTTGAACGGGACTTTTGAAGGCAATAAATAATCAAAACGATGATTGTTACAAACTGGTCGCACGCCTTCTACCTCGTGCATTAGTAGAAGATAAGCAGATACTTACGAGGCAACGCAGCATCTAGGGTACAGGGTGACGAGCACTCGAGAGTTGGGAGCTTAGAACCAGCAATTTTGCCTTTTTATTCGGATTTGATTTCTGAACTCATATTCAATCAGTATCTGAACAATTGCTTGCTTGTTTGGGTAATGCTTTGCTGCCTCTGAAATCTGTGGTCTGGCGCTTCCCTCTTGGGATCAAGTGATTCCATACCCTGGACTGGCTTAGCAACAGTAAACAGGCAGCCATGGATAACCTGCCATTATTTCCACGGCTTTCGTTGTACATTTGGACTGAATGGGGGGCGACAACCCCCCCACTGCAGCCTGTTTGCCCAGCCTATCGATTATAAATGCCCCCCAGCAAGTACCCACAGCCTTGGAGGTACATTGCACCACAGACAAATTCTGCCTACACGCCAAGTATCCCTACTAGGTTGGTATTGCCCCTCCCTAGAGCGATGGCCCAGCTTTCTGCTCCGACGCCCGTCTTCTAGCAGCGTCCATTACGTATCTTGTTTCCCATTTCACATTCAGATTCTTCCATCAAACCCAATCCGCAACACCATAGCAACAGCTCGCGATCTCTGGGATCGGCCGACGAAACGTCTTCGATACGTGGCACTGCGCACGTCATTCTACATCTTCCACTGTCACCAATCCAGGAACGATCTTCTCAGCGGGGTTGAGCTGGCTCGCCTGGAGACGATCTGACTCGAACCTCCAAGATTACGTCCTCGCACAGCTTCAGCACGCTGGGGAAGCGGAAGCTTTCCAACGGAGACACTCAGCCTTCTACCAAACGCGTTATGGCTGTAAGTATTCTCTCACAACTCAAGCGCATCTCTTCGACGTGCTGTCCTGCATCATTCCCAGCGCTAGGGCTTCACCGCGACCCTGCCCGCCTGGATCCCAACCACAAGCTGACACACAAGCTCGTAGGATCACACCATGTCGGAAGTCGACTTGGCCACTCGCGTTCAGGTCGACGAGTCCGTCGTCGGCCATAACGAGATCGACGAATCCCTCTACAGCCGACAGCTCTATGTGTTGGGTCACGAGGCTATGAAGCGCATGGGCGCTTCTAACATCCTGGTCGTTGGTCTCAAAGGCCTAGGTGTCGAAATCGCCAAGAACATTGCCTTGGCTGGTGTCAAGAGCCTTACCCTCTACGATCCAGCCCCCGTGCAGCTGCCCGATCTCTCCTCGCAGTTCTTCCTAACGCCAGAAGATGTTGGCCAGCCAAGAGATGCGGTTACTGCCCCCCGAGTAGCCGAACTCAACGCCTACACACCAGTCAAGGTCCACCAATCCCCTAGGTCTGTTCCTGTTGCCTTTCTTTCATCACCACATTGCGTCTTTACTAATAGTCCATTAGCCTCTCGGATAACCTGTCACAGTTCGACAAGTATCAGGTCGTCGTTTTGACCAACATACCGATCCAGGAGCAAAAGCTGGTGGGCGATTATTGCCATTCCAAGGGCATCTATGTCGTCGTCGTCGATACCTTTGGGCTGTTTGGTGCCATTTTCTGTGATTTTGGAGACAAGTTCACCGTCATTGACTCGACGGGCGAGACCCCACTGAGTGGTATTCTTGCTGGCATCAATGAGGAGGGTCTAGTATCGGCTCTTGACGAGACTCGCCACGGTTTAGAGGACGGGGACTTTGTTACCTTCTCGGAAATTGAAGGCATGGAGGGCCTCAACGGCTGCGAGCCGCGCAAGATCACTGTAAAAGGGCCTTACACCTTCTCCATAGGCGATGTCTCGGGCCTTGGTCAGTACAAGCGCGGTGGCGTTTACCAGCAAGTCAAGATGCCCAAAATTATCGATTTCAAGGGATTCACTGCTTCCTTGAAAGAGCCTGAATTTGTTATTTCCGACTTTGCCAAGTTCGACCGGCCTCAGCAACTCCACCTAGGGTTCCAGGCACTTCACGCCTTCCAGGTCGCAAAAGGCCGTCTCCCTAGACCGATGGATGACGAGGATGCCACCATCGTGCTCGAAGCTGCGAAGAAGTTCGCCGAACAAGAAAAAATCGAGATTGAGTTTGACGAGAAGCTGCTGAAGGAACTGAGCTATCAAGCTACTGGCGACCTCACTTCTATGGCGGCATTTTTCGGCGGCGTCGCTGCCCAGGAGGTTCTGAAAGCCGTGTCCGGCAAATTTCAACCTATTCAACAGTGGATGTACGTTGACTCGCTCGAATCACTCCCTACGTCCACAAAGCGAAGCCCAGACCTTTGCAAGCCCATCGGCAGTCGCTACGATGGCCAGATCGCTGTTTTCGGAACAGAGTTCCAGGAGAAGATCGCCAATCTCAAGCAGTTCCTGGTGGGGGCTGGTGCGATTGGATGCGAGATGCTCAAGAACTGGGCCATGATGGGCTTGGGTGCCGGGCCGAAGGGCAAGATTTATGTCACAGACATGGATTCTATCGAGAAGAGCAACCTTAACCGTCAGTTCTTGTTCCGTGCTGCCGATGTCGGTCACATGAAGAGCGACTGTGCTGCCCGAGCTGTGCAGAGGATGAACCCCGATCTTGTGGGCCATATCGAAACTTTTAAGGACAGAGTCAGCCCCGAGACGGAAAGCGTTTTCAACGAAGAGTTTTGGATGAATCTCGATGGCGTAACGAATGCCCTTGACAACGTTGAGGCCAGAACCTACGTCGACAGGCGATGCGTCTTCTTCCGCAAGCCCCTGTTGGAAAGTGGTACCCTTGGCACGAAGGGAAACACACAGGTCGTGTTGCCACATCTCACGGAGTCGTACTCTTCCTCGCAAGATCCTCCGGAGAAGGAGTTTCCAATGTGCACGATCAGGAGTTTCCCCAACAGGATCGAGCATACCATCGCGTGGTCGAAAGAATACATGTTTGAAAAGTGCTTCGTCAAGGCTCCCCAGACGGTCAATCTCTATCTTACGCAGCCCAACTTCTTGGAGGCGACTCTGAAGCAGGGTGGCAACCAGAAGGAAACACTGGAGACGATTCGCAATTACCTGACCACCGAGCGCCCCCGCACCTTCGAGGACTGCATTGCCTGGGCACGTATGCTGTTCGAAACCGAGTTTGCCAACAAGATTCAGCAGCTGCTCCATAACTTCCCCAAAGATTCGGAGACGTCAGGTGGCACGCCTTTCTGGTCTGGTCCCAAGCGAGCTCCGGACCCGCTCAAGTTTGACCCCAATAACCCAACCCACTTCGGCTTTGTCGTGGCTGCAGCAAACCTGCATGCCTTCAACTACAACATCAAGTCTCCTGGTCTTGACAAGTCTCTGTATTTGCGAGAGCTCGAGAATGTCATCGTGCCTGACTTCACTCCTGACGCAAGCGTGAAGATCCAAGCCGATGACAAAGAACCTGTAAGTCTTGCCGATCGACTATGCTGCTTGATAGATTGACCAACTCTGGATAGGACCCCAATGCTGGCAGTTTCGATGACCAGGACGAGCTGCAGAAGATCATGGCTAGCATTCCCTCGGCCAACAGCCTTGCGGGCTTCCAGCTTGTACCCGTGGATTTCGAGAAGGACGATGACTCGAACCACCACATTGACTTCATCACTGCCTGCAGCAACCTGCGTGCAGAGAACTACAAGATTGAGCCTGCCGATCGTCACAAGACCAAGTTCATCGCTGGAAAGATTATCCCAGCCATTGCAACCACGACTGCCCTCGTGACGGGTCTGGTTGTTTTCGAGTTATACAAGGTCATTGATGGAAAGAAGGACATTGAGCAGTACAAGAACGGCTTTATAAACCTTGCACTGCCTTTCTTCGGCTTCAGCGAGCCCATCGCCAGCCCCAAGGTGGAGTACGCTGGTCCCAATGGAAAGGTCACGTTGGACAAGATTTGGGATCGGTTTGAGGTGGAGGATGTCACGCTACAGGAGTTGCTCGACGATTTCAAAGCTCGCGGCTTGAGCATTAGCATGCTTAGCTCGGGCGTGAGCCTCTTGTACGCAAGCTTCTACCCGCCTTCGAAGCTCAAGGAGCGTTATGGCCAGAAGCTCAGTAAGCTGGTGGAGACAGTGTCGAAGACGCCCATCCCCCCTCACCAGAAGGAGGTCATCTTTGAGATCGTTGCTGAAGACTTGGAGGAGCAAGACGTGGAGGTGCCGTACATCAAGGTCAGAGTTCGATGAGCGGGTAGGCATCTGTGACGTGTGCACTCATAGTACGAAAGAAGCAATTTGGTAGTAGTTAAAGGAGGGGCTTAGATTAGTCGCAGTCATAAGAAAGCGATTTGACTCTTGTTCTCACTCTTGCTTGCCGCTGTTCTACTGATAAATATTGCCCAACTCCAAGACGCACAGACATGATTTTCAACCTACGCCAGAGAGACGCCGCAACCCCCCTAGCAGAGGAGGCCCATCATGCAGTCTTTGGCGTAGTCGGAGACGGTCAGCTATTGTCGAGGTCGGCTTAGATGGCATGCAGCCTGGACACTGCTGCAAATGCTGACGAATGCTTGGATAAGGCATTTGTATCCGTACGCTCATAGTAGGTACCAAGGGAGACTAGCTCGTTACGAGGATGACTACTCCCGATTAGTCCACGTTGGTGTGATTCCACAGTGATGATGGTTTACGTCAACATTATGAATTCTGGGTAAGTACAGAGTAATAAGGTAGATGAAGCCGCCTGACAAATGGGCACTAGGCAAGCGCTGCTGAGTGGTGAATTGGAGACGTGGGTGAGGCATCCCGCCACAAAGCCTATCAATCATCCATTACCAAATCAAGAAGCCGGGCGCCATTTGCTGCCAGGCGGGTCGGGCTCGTCCACCCCCTCTGTTGACGCGAGTATAAGTATCATCAAATGTCGTCGACACGCCTGATTTTCCGTGCTGGTTATAGAAGCATCAATACCTTTGCCGTCAAACCAAATCCATTAAGCACCACTTCCACTATCATTTCGTCCCGTTCGATACTTCCTGGCAGGACCACGCCTTTAGCACTGCTCAATTGCAATCCAACCCGTCGTCTTATTCACCAATCAGTCAAAATGGTAAGCCTAGAACTCCAGCAGTGGCCCAACCTTCGCAGGCCGCCTTGACAGCGAATTCACCACTGACGTTCCCAATAGTCGAGCGATAAGAACATTACCGATTGGGTCAATCCCGGTGACAAGTCTGGCGAGTTCAAACGCCAGGTCAGCTCGTTCCGCCACTGGATCTCGAGAGAGAATGGTGCCCAGTTCCCGCCAGAGAAGGGTCGATATCACCTCTACGTCAGCTACGCGTGCCCTTGGGTAAGGCCAGAACTCTCTTCAAAGACCACGAACAGCAAGCTAATCGTTGGAAAGGCGTGCCGTACTCTGATTACCAGGCACCTCAAGGGGCTGGAGGACATCATCTCCTATTCCGTAGTGCACTGGCACCTGGGCGAGGGCGGGTGGCGCTTCGTCACCAAGGACGAGAAGGAGCCTGGCGAGAATGTGATCCCTGACCCCATCGCGGGCCATGAGGATTTCACGCACTTGCGACACGTCTATTTCGAATCTGAGCCCGAGTATTCTGGACGATACACCGTGCCCGTCCTGTACGACAAGAAGACGAACAAGATCGTGAGCAACGAGAGCAGTGAGATTTTGCGAATGCTCAATACCGAGGTCGGTTACTAGTTCCGAGATGTGGCTGGACAAGAACGAGTTGGAATGCTGACTGTCACGAATGTAGTTCAATGATTTGATCGGCGAGGAATATCGCAAGGTGGACGTTTACCCCGAGCATCTGCGCAGCAAGATTGATGAGGCAGACGAGTGGACGTATGACCTCATCAACAACGGTGTATACAAGTCGGGCTTCGCAACGACGGCAGAGGCCTACGAGAAAAATGTTCTGGCGCTGTTTGAGGCGCTTGATAGAGCAGAAGAGCACCTCGCCTCGCACAACGGCCCGTACTTTTTCGGCAAAGAGTTGACTGAGGTGGATATCCGACTGTAAGCAACGATCCCCTATCACCAAGATGCATTTCTATCGTCAAGAGGCCACCTGCTTAACGGTTTCTATTAGGTTCGTTACCCTGATCCGGTTCGACCCCGTCTACGTGCAACATTTCAAGTGCAACATCCGCGACATCAGGTCGGGCTACCCGAAGTTGCACCTCTGGATGCGGAACCTGTACTGGCAGCACGGAGCGTTCAGAGACACGACGCAGTTCGAGCACATCAAGTGGCACTACACGCGCAGCCACACGCAGATCAACCCCAAGAGCATCACCCCCGTTGGACCCTTGCCGCATATCTTGCCGCTGGACGAGGAGGTGCGGGCGGTCAAGACGGCGGTGCCTGCGGCGACGGGCGAGAAGGCATGAAGAGAGCGTTTTGGAGTAACGCGAGGCGGACGGTCATTGCTGAAGAAGGGGTGGCAACTATGAAGTTGATATATCCTACCAAAGCTTTCTAAGTACGGGACTCGGCAGCAAGCCACTGCAAAACGTATGACTTCGGAGCATAGCAGCAACGATGATACGGCGTCTGTACTTCTTCCACATGGCTGGAAAGCTGATACACCTCAAATCATTCGCATCCTTGAATATATTAGACGCGTTAATCTGCTGAATGCGGCGGAGCTGAGAGAATAGCGCCTCCCAGGCCCTGGTTCACCACCAAACGTTGCGCGACGTCACTTTCTCACTACCCTCATGGGGGCACTGACTCACATACAGGAATTTAAAACGAAAAAGAGCTCGTTGATTTATTTGTTGTTTTCATTTTCTGGGCAAGCGCTACGTCTGCTTGCCACGGACAGAGTCGGATTATCGTAGCAATAGGACAACCCTCGCCTAACGACCAGCAGGGCTAACACCTTGTTTTCCATTTTACTCCACCCTGCAGCTGTCCGAGAAGAGGGAGCACAACCAACACATCACAGCACAGAAATAGACGGCGAAAAAAAGCAAATGGATTGTCTTGCTGTCATCGTGTCCGTACCTTTCACTCGATGTTCCTGAACCTCTTTAATAATACCCGTTGGACCCTTGAACCCTGAATCCCGTACCCTGAATTCGGTAGCTTGTAGAACCGAGGCAGGCTCTTCTTTATCACTTGCGCACCCGAGGTCTTTCACCTGGTATCCTACCGCCCGCACCTGGGAAACGTAGCAGCCAAAGGATAATCTCTCAGCTTCCACTCGATTCCCTCGACTTGATCACTAGCCTTGGCCTGCCTGTGCGTTGTCCTCCTTTAGGCACGCGCTCAGCTTCGAAGCAGCCAAGGTAGGCAACCTAAGCCTGGGTGCCCAGCTGAGGGGCTTCAGATGATACGACACCTGACGCTATTGGCAGCCCGGTACGTCAGGCGGGCTAGCGAATCCGCAGCAGCACCGTGCCCCAACGTTATCGCCGGCCAAGTCACCCTGGTTTCGCAAACCTCCAGCCTCTCAGCACTCGTCATTCAAAACCTCCCACAGGCTCTTTCCGCTGCAACGCAAAAGACTCCCGACCAACGAAAACACCAAATCACCATCTATCGCCCTGACTGTACCTGTTACTCTCGATTCTCTCGATTCTCTCGATTCATCCTCGCTTTACACCTTTCCGATCCCCGCCTTCTCCCTGCGCCACATATCGATCCGCTATCCTCCTCGCAATTGGCCGCGCGCGCCCAAGCTCGTGCGAGCTTCATTCCAAAATATCCTTGCCTACGACTCCAATATCTCCTCAACCTCCCTGCTGCCTCGAGAAGGACGGTGATGTAGCTTGGTTGCCCGATGCAAATCGATCAAACGCATTGTTGAACCTGCTATGGCAATTCGATACTCGGCAGAATTTCTGCTGCACCTGCGGGACTCGCCGCTATGTGTCAAACCACCAGCCCTCCGGCCTCCAGAAGACTGGATGGGGTAAGTTATCCTCGGCTACTGCACGGAAAAGCTATCCAATGCTAATCTTGCACTTTTCTCCGCTCTCCACAGCGCGCCGCCTGACCAGATCCGTGGCCAAGTAAAGACACTGGGCGACCGACCTCGCACCGACAACCCCTTGCTCGATCAGAGCAACCGCCGACCTGGCATCGATCGACATGTGTCACGAAGCAGCGCTAGTACGTCCCCACGGATATATTTTGTATTGCATGTTAACGTTCCTGCCCAGATGCCGAGGACATCGTCTTTGCGCCGCCGCGAATGGCATTCGCCTCTGCCCGAGGCAATAAAGCCTTCGACAACGACGGCGGCCTTCGGGACTCTGATAGCCAAGGTCGCTTCAGCCTCCGCGGTCGGAATGGCGAAGAGCGCAATAGTAACCCTCTTCGGCGACGTGCGGAAGGAGATCAGGACAGTGAGGGCTGGAGCACGGTGAAGCCTCGCAAGAGCTTCGGCCACGAAGGGGCCGAGCGTTTTCACGGAAGGATGGGTGGTAATTTCCGAGATGAAAAGCGAACAACCCGAGAGCGCGACGACCGTGATGCCCCGCGTGATCGCTTGATCAGAAACAGCTCAGAAATCACGGGCAGAGAGAGGGAGGGTGATGAGGTCGAAGGCCGGCCACGACCTGTTTCCGGACGAAGCAAACTCGACATCTGGCTTCGGAACGATGCTCCCGAGAGTCCGCTGCCGGAGAAACGTGATCGGGGTGACCGCAACAAGAGCTGGAGAGAGCGTGACCGTGAAGCCGAGTCTCTCGACGATCGTTCCAGCGCCAGAACCCAGGATAGACGTTGGGGGCGTGATCGCGATCAGCGTGTTGAGCGAGAGCCCGAGTGGTTGGACGATCCTACCGAGGCACAGCGAGAGGCGCATACGCAACAAGACTTCCAGAAGTGGATGGAGCAGATGAAGAAGAGCAAGACTGACACTGCCAGTTCGACCCAGGCAGCCGCCAAGGAGGCTGCAGAGGCTGCCGCGGTCGCCGCAGCCGCCATCGTTGCAGAGAGGCAGACGGTGCAGTCGGCTCCGGCTCCAGCTGTAGAGCCGGGCCCGGACAAGTTCTTCATGGCGTTCGGAGCCAGCTCCGCGCTTGATCCCACTACGCCGATTGAGCAGAGGGAAGCCCCAGCCAAGGCCAGGCCATCTGCTAAGCCATCCAGGTTCACGTCCTTCTTTTCGCAGCCTCAAGCCCCCGAAGAAACTCGCACCCGGACCGAGCCCCCCACTCCAATGACCGGCCCGGCCCCCAACGGCGGACTCGCGGCCATGCTGCAGGCTCCACCCGTCGAGGAGGAGAGGCAGGCTTTCCAGCAGTTGCTCGCCAAACTCCAGAAGCAAACCATCAGCGCGACCACGCCACCTGCGCCATCCCCATTCCAAGCTCCTGTCCTCTCCCAAGGTGGTGACGCTGGAAGGCGAAGCGCCATCACTTCGCCCGAGTCCTTCGCGCAGTATGGAGGCAACGAGAGCCGCGAAGGGCCCGTCGGACGGCCCCCTCCGCAGAATGTGCACGAGATTCTGGCCCCTCGCCCGCAGATGCAAAATCCCCGCCCCGATCAGCTGCTGCAGGATCTTGTAGGCCACCATCAGCGCACGTCTAGCCAGGACTCGGCCAGGGCAGACCATGGAGTAGCTCGGAATAACAACAGCAACACGGAATTCCTGATGAACCTTATGAGGGCAGGAACCGAACATCAGCGTCCCGATCAGCATCAGCAGCAGAACGTCCTCCGCATGCCGCTGGGACAATCCCAAGCGCAGCCGCAGTCGCAGAAGCAGATCCCAGGGCTGCTACATATGCCGATGCTCGCCGAGCGCGAGCTAGAATTCGGCAGAGATGCGCGTGGTCAGGCACAGCGACAGATGCGCAACCAACCGCCGCCAGGCTTCCCCATGATGGAGGAATCATTCCATGCCGCCGAGCACGAGTCAAACCCACGCCCCAGCCAACCAACGCAGATCCTTCAGCGACCACCACCTCCGGGGCTGGAGCAGATGCCTCCTTCTTGGATGCAACAGGGTGGCCAGATGCCACCTCCTCAGCAGCAGCAGCGTGGGCCAATGATGCCGCCGCCGGGCCTAGTTGGTGGTCCCGGTCGCAATGTCAATGTGCCTCCGCCACATATGTTCCCTCCCAACTTTCCAGGCTCGATGCCTCCGCCACCCCCGGACGTCATGGGTGGCTTGCCGCCGCGCAATATGCCGCCGCCGCCACCGGGCTTCTTCAACGGCCCTCCTCATGGCTTCATCCCACCAGGCCTCGCCGGGTTTAACGGGCCCCCCGGCCCAGGCATGGACTCGCACGCCTTTGCCGGTGGCCCATTTGAAGGTCGCGGACTACCTCCTACGTCCAACTCTGGTCGCGGGGCCGGATACGGCAGGCTGTAGACAATCTCCAGCCACGGGCGAATTTGTTTCACTCATCAGTGTGATTCTGCAAAAGCCCGACAGGACTGAATCCGGCTTGCCTCGATACATTTTCCGCAGGCTGAGAAGGGGAGGATACGACGGATCAGCGTCAACGAAACAGAGACGGACGGAAAATCACGGATGTGATGATATACATGCGCTCCTACTTGCTTTTTCCGTGTAAAGGGCACTTCCTCAGGACTACGTGGTATGTACGGATTAGATGTATGATGCTTTGCCACGCGTTATGCTCTCGCCAGCAAGAGCGCCATTCATCACGGGTATCAGGCAGACGTTTTTTGCCTTCGGGCAAAGGAGAAATCTAGGAAGGGATGGCGAGCGAACGATGAGCCTCGCCATCCTCGGGTTGTAGACGCGGGGGACGGCCCCCTTTGGAAGTAGTCGCTGCAGACAATCACAAATGGAAGCCATGTGGATGACTCGTTCCATGTGCCTTTGAAGATGCGGGTTTGGTTCCTCCCGCAGAGCTGCTCATCAGTCATGTGTATGTGTGCGTAAGAATCTAGCAACACAACTCCATTTCCTCCCCTCATCCCTCACATCACATCTACAAGCCTGTTCCTCCGCACAAGAGTCATACAGACACATGCACAAGTCGAACCAAACCAGCGCTGCTCTTCACCCTGCACGAAGCCCTTACGGCCGACCCAACAGCCGCCCTCTTCGCCCCCCCCCCACGGACGTTGCAGCCTGCTTGCGCCCAAGACGATCCGCCGATCCACCTAGCCCAATGCAACCAGTGAAATGCAGCAAGGTTCTTAAATCCGGAATTGTCCCCCGCCCTTCCTCTCCAGCATTCGTGGTTTTGTCCACCTAATTCGTACGGTAAGCTGAGAAGTCAACAAGTCGTACGGACCATATGTGTTCCTATAATCCCTAAAGGGCTTACCCCTGCGACCCTTTTCCCCGTAGGAGAATTGGTCGCAAGGCCAGCCTTACGGCACGACCTCGTTTCCCTCCGCAGAACCCTGTCTCCTTGGAACCCACCGTCACGGGCCTGCATGTTTCCTGTCAAAAGCCCTTGCTTCCGGGATGATACATGGGAGAAGGGGTGGAGGGGAAGGGGCGTCTCGGGTAAACCCCAAGATCTGGCTCACAGGATGCACACCCAGGGAGGGTATCGCGATGGGGGGTACCAGGCCCTTGCATGCAGCGGCGGCCGTAGGACGAAAGCGGTTTGATGTTGCGACTGTGCGGATGGGTGGTGCATATATAGATGTACCTGGTAATGTTGCTTCGTGTGAGGAACCACCGTCTTGTACATGGTCCCGTTGGTTGACCTCTGGGACAGCATAGTCGCGACGACAACTATCCAAGTTTGCTACGGATGAAATGTACCACGGCGACGACATAGACTACGTTCGGGCTTATTCATGTCACCGCTTGTTCAGTATCGCCTTCTTGGCCCCCGCCAACGACCTTCTTCGGTATATGCCATATCTGACTATTTGGGCGCGCTCGAGCCTGTCAAATCCAAACACAGCAATTCAACGCCGCGCTTCCAACCATACCCAAATGACAAATGCACGCCCCAGGCTCTACGAAGCTTCTGCCATGTCACTACACCCTCCCGTCGGCGACAAAAGACTCACCGCCGCCGGTCTTACTCCCTTCCACGCACACCAAATCAAACGACCTGTCCTACACGTCTCTATCGAGGCAATGGGTGATCCCAGGCTCCGCTAGGCTTCAGTCAGACAGTGACCGGCTATTCTGACCGGACCTTAGCCCGCTGCTCGATGTCGATGCAGAAGAACGTAAAGAGCCGCTTCGGCTAGAGCCCTACTTCTTGATGCCGAGGAAGTTCCTTCGCTTCTTCTCCTTATGCAGCTTGCCATCTTCGTGACCGCTGGGATTCCCAGCTGCGCCGTTGCTTGCTGATGGTCTGGGTGACGAGTTCAGATTCATGTTACCCATTGCTTGAGTTGGTGGCGCTACCGGCCGGCCGGGGAGACCCCCCGATGGCATCGGTCTTCCACCGGATGCAGGACTGCCTCCCATTCGCTGCGGGGCATGTTGGCCCATACCCATGGGCGGCGCCTGACCTGGAACCGGTGCCCTGTTCCCCGAGGGAGGGGCAGGAGGAGGTGCTGGTCGTTCGAAAAGATGTGCTGGCGCACGAGGCTTGGGCCGATCCATGGGTAGGTCGAGTTGACGCCGGTCGCGCCCCAAGTCGCCGACCTGGCGAACAAACAGCTGTGGCGTGAGCATATGCGAGGTTACCAGAATCACGTCACGACCTCGTTCGTTGCCGACCTCGTAACACGCTCGACTCTCGCTGTATGTAGCTCCTCCACCCATGAAGACGATCAGACGCTGTCGATTCTCGGGCGGACGACGACCGGCTGCTGCCCAATTCGGACGCCCTGCACGCAGTGATCCGCCTTGCGCAGCCAGCATGTCCTCATTTGGATCCAGTGGTGGCTTTACGTACGGAAAGGAGGTCTGATCCAGCACACCCCGGGACAAATGGTCCAACATTGTTTTGAGCACTGGCTCAAATCGTGACAGCGCATATTCCTCGTTGAACTGAGCATTCTTCGTGTCCTTCGGGAACAGCGGTAAGGGAGCCGGCCTCACATCCTTGAGCTCACGAGTAGTTCGGCCACCCAGCAGATCGAGGTTGGAAATAATTTCCCCATCCTGTGGCGGAAGTGCCGCATGGGCTAGTAGGCGTTTGATATCTTCCATGATAACACCGCCGCGGTAAAGCACGTATAAAATAATGAGACGGAGGCGGTCGCCCGGTCCGACGTTGTCGTCGTCTAGTAATCGAACCACCGACTCGAGCACGTTTTTGGGCTTACGATAGTCCTCGTCCAATCCTGTAGCCAGTGTTTGTTCAATGGAGGCAATCTCAGATAGCTGCTGCTTTTCAAACAGGTTCATACACTCCTGTGCCATCGTCAGGTGCAAAGAGTACGCTTCCTTCATCTCCTGAAACTGAGGCAAACCAGCCAACATGTCCCTAATAGCGTTGAGGCTAGTTGTATCTGCATTTTCGTTTGTAAAGTGCGGGTTCTGGTCGAGGAACTTTTGAAAATCGCTCATGAGCTTATCAATGGTATCCTTCATGTGCCGGTGTCGAGTGTCGATCCATATCTTGTCCTTCTCGCTAAGCTCCATGTCCTTTTCGCCAGCGTCGGCGGTGCCCTCATTGATGGTTGTGCGAAATGTGACCTTGTCCGCGTCGCGAATCGGAAGCAAATCGTGCGCCATGGCTTGGTAGGTGAACTCGTGCACAAAGGGGCTCAGAATATCCATCGAGCGGTCGGTTATTACCAGTGTTGCCTGGGGTCTCTGTGACGGCGGTGGGAAATTGGAGTCCCATTGAGCGTAGCCGTCCAACTCCTCCTGCACGAATCGTGCGAGATGGCTACATAGTACGCTGGCTTCATGGAGGGCGTTGATAGGCCGGTAGTACCGGACCTTGGGATATTCGCCCAGGGTGATGCAAACACCAGCAATCTACGTCGACTCGGTCAGCACCCCACTGCTATATATCGTTTCGCTGGAAGGCCATCCAGCGATTTCGACGTACTTTCTGTGCTAGACTTTGCATATGCTGAGGAACCAGCGAGTTGCAGGCCGGATGGTAAAGCATTGGGAAGCTCCATGGATCTCTAAAGGTAACCAAATGCGACTCCCGGGGGTAGAAATCAATGAATAGCGTTCTTGAGCTTGCGCGCAACTGTCGTATTCCCGGAAATTCGTCGATACGCCGCCGCAGGGGAGGTTCTATCAGGGTCGTCCAGACAAGGTAAGCAGTGCGGTACCGACGGCGTTCAAAGTCGGCGAGGAGGCAGTCGACGATGTGCGGTTCGGGGGAAAGGATGTATATGGCGTCGGTATCAGGGTCAGGCTCGCGGCGCTCTTCGATACGTAGTATGTCTGACGGTTGAGGGTAGTGTTAGTCAAGAAGGTGGCCCAGGTGGGGTGTTGCACGCGGGGCACGACGAACTGGTGATGTTGATGTTGAGGATGTCGTCTTCCTTGGTAACGTTGTCTATGATCTTCTTGGACTTTTCGTCGACAACTAAACATTTCCACTACGCGACTTCGTCAACGACGGCCTGCCAAGACAGGGGAAACTGCCAAAGAGTTCCGGGGGACCAGGGGTGCATACGTCTCCTCGGGTAATGTTCTTGATCTCATTGAGGATGACTGCAGATTGGTTTCGTCAGCAGAGCAGTCATGGCAAAGCAGCAACATATGCTGCAGGCCTAGTAAGAACCAGAGGGATGTACCATCGCGCTGTTCCTGTATAACAGACAATCCCATTATGACGACAAGCAGGTCTTGTGTCCAATGTCAGGTCGGCAGCAGGAGCGGGGCAGCAGCAGACGCGAGGTTATCGCTCGTCGCAGAGCTTTCGACAGCAAGGTTGCAGTACGGAAGACAAGGAGAGCAGCCGTTGAAGAGTATGCGGAGGTTTCGTGGGTCAGCCTGGACGCGGCCGGGTTGTTCGGGAGGTTCGTCGGGTTAGGGGTGCGGCTTGCAAGTGACGATGGATGCATTGAAGACAATTGGCATTTCCCACCCAGGTCGAAACAAGGCTGCCCAAGCCCAGGCGGTTACGCTGGTGGGGGGTTTAGCGCTATCGGCAACTGCTACGGTGGGGCGTCGGGGGGAGCTTCTGATGCGGCTCTAGCGCCCTCCAATCGCCGGCCCGGCCTGTATGATCGCCTCATCCTTGCTAAGCCCAAGGCACGCAAGGGTCAGAGTGACAGGTCTCAAAGACGACACTGCAAGAAAGGTAATTCAAACCCAAAAAAAAAAAAAAGAAAAAAAAAGAAAAAAAAAAAAAACCCCATGCTTTTGTCAAATGTAGCTTGACGTATCCTTCTTGTTAACGTCCACTCGTTCCCAACGCTGAGAAATTGGTATCTAATGAAACATGGCTATGCGCTTGTGAAACAACCCCTCAGATCCGCCCATCGCCCATCATGCGAGTCGTGTTCTCATGAATGCCATTACTCCGCCAAATGACTTGCAAATAGCATCACTCTCCTCACCTCCAACTCATAACCACAGCACGTGGGCGTCGAAAGGATTGTCACTTGAACCCCCCACCACCAGAGCCCAAGTATCTCTCCACGTCCACGCGGCCAAAGATCTCGCGCTGCAGCCTCTCCGCCCTCTCCCTCTCCTTCTTCTCCAGCTCCTTTCGTTCCTTTTTGCTTAGCGGCTTCGTGGGCTTCTCCTGCGTCTTGGCGTCTGCGTCGCGCTTGATCTGTGTCGCCCCGATCCCTAGGTTGTCCTCCTTGGCCGTCGCCGTGATGGGGAACCTCATGCCCTCGCCTTCCCGCCCCAGCCCGATCCGCGCATCCGGGTTCCACCCCTGCGCCGCGAGAGTTCGCAGCCCCATTCGTGAGCGGTCCAGCGCCGACGGCGGGTGCGAGTGCGTCACGCTGACTTGGTGGGCGAGCGAGGCTTGGTGCTCTCGCACCGACGTCGTGATGGGGAGCGAGCAGAGGTAGCATATCGGCGTTGAGGGCTTGGGCTCTTCGTTTGCCTTGTCGTTGCTTGGGTAGACGGTGTTGTCCGAGGCTGATCCCATCACGATGCTCGCGTACAGATCCCCCGCCATGACTCCCTCCATGGCGTCGCCATCCGAAATTGTGCCCACCGCGAGTTCGTCAGGCTCCCGGGCAGGCACAAACTCGACTCTCTTGCGCTTCAACCCGGCGCCGAACGGCTGCTTGCGATGCAGAGGAACATCGTCCTCGTCGTCGTAGCCTAAATCGAAATGCTTTTGTCGCTGCATTTGGCTCCTCGGAGGGTTTGGTTGTGATTGCGACAAGGGTGATGAGGCATTGCTTATGAGATTGATGGGTTGGGTTGCTTGGGCAAAAGTCTATAGGGGAATGAGTGGCGTGCACAGTGCTAGTGGATGACAAATGCGCACTATCGTCAGAAGCTCGCAATAGCAACCGTTCACATCTTTCAAGAAGAACCAAAGTCAAGATGGAGTAAACTTGACGTGCCCTTGGACCAAGTGTCCGCGCTGCTTATTGGAAGCTTCTTCATGCAGGCCTGAGTTCGAAAGGTTGTTCGGCAATGCCATCGCAGTCACATACTGGCCAGACAACCCGTGGGTTGTAACTTGGTTCACCATGTATCGGAAACTATGCTCAAGCTAAATTACGGCTTTTGTACTGCCAAAAATATATGGACTTCTCCAGGTAAAAAAGTCGATGGGTTATAAATTGCATGTTTTAGGCAGGCCACTTATATGTTCTAGACCATCCCGTGGTTCAACACAAACTCAGGGGCTCAACCAACCAGGCAACATCGGTCTAGACTGAACTCGAGTTCCGTATACTTTCAAGGCCGGGGAATCCTGGGGTAAATATTCATGTTCTCCGTACTGGTGCACATGGTTCATTGAGCCATATCCGGCCGTAGGCGACAGCGACACCCCGTGTTATTGGAGGTCTAGCGGCGGAAAGTCAATGTCTGTTTCCATGTTGAAGAAATCAAAGACATCGAGTCCGGACCCCGCATACGCCCCTCCTATCGGCAACGATCCTATCGGCAGCATCTGATGATCCAGCTGGGGAATCTCAAGACCTGGGTCTGGGGTTTCGTTGGTGCCTTGCATCAACCCAGACAATTTCTTCATCATATCTGAATCGTCAATGCACTCTTCCCAGCCATCTTCGTAGATGACTCGCTTGGTGTAGTCTCGACCGCTGTGCGTCCGGCCAGAATGTCTTTCCATGGCTTGATCGCACAATGTCTCAATCGCGCTCCATGCTGGCATCTTGCTCATGTTGATATCTTCGTTATTGTAACGCCGAAACACCACATCGACCTGGTGCCACGCTCGCTCGGAATCGGGATGGTCGGGTTGTCGTGCCATGCTTGATAGCAGACCTGCAATGACGTACAAGGGCATCGGCCAACGGAACGCCCATTGCCAGTGATGGGGGATCGCAGCAGCCTCTCCAAGCTCCAAGTCCTCAAGGCAGCTGAGGCAATCAATGTACAGTCTACTCGACGAAATCGTCAGCCTCCTGACTCCTATAGCCGCGGGTGAGCAATTTCCCCAGACCCCAAATCACTTACTGCTCTCGCAACTTGTCAAAAGAGTGACACTTCAGACTGTCCTTGTGAGATTCAGCGTGAGAGTACAGAATCGTTACGTGCAAAGCTCTGATAAACGCTTTGCTCCACTGAGTGATAACATGATGCATAGGGTTGGAGCCATCGAAGTGTCGCAGAAACCGGTATCTAATGCTCTGCTCGTTTTCATCCAGAATTGGCATCAGATCCTCGCAACTACTGGTTGTCTTGCGTCTCTCCATAATCTGATAGCACGTCCGAGTGATTTGTCTGCGGACCAAAGCGCCTGTGCTATCGGTATAGCCATCGTGATCTTCTGGGCCGGGTTCTCGTCCAACAATTCGGGCTGGCGTCCAAGCGGAACTGCTCACATTTAGGGCAGGCTGTACATCGCCCAGATTGGTCATCAAAACATCGGACCCGTCGATGATGGTTGATTGGATATCCAAACACACAAGATGGCCCCAAAGTCGTCGTCGAACCTCAACCATCCAGGCAGCATATCCGTAGTAAGCTGGATCCCGGTGCAGTCCTATTCGCTTTGCTATTTTGCCCGAAAGACCAAGCAGTGTTGAAGCAGCTTCGCAGTCGCCCGAGTGAAACTTGCACGTCTTCAAACCTACATCAGCCACATTGAAAAGGAAACAACGATTTATTATCGTTGAACGTAGGAGAGACCACTCACAATGTGATATAGTAGGGCACTAAATAGGACCGGGTTTCGACTTCGCATGATGTCTGCCTTCTCTAAAGCGACTTCAGTGGCACGCTGCAAATGAGTCTTCAGTGAGGCTTTTGGATAGCCCAGATTTTCTTGAATGAGGGTTGCTGGCAGTACTGTCGCTGCCATGCACTGCATCGCAACCATGAGCGCTTCTGTCTCCCGGCTGCATGTTGACATTCCGTGCCTGTAGCTCCCAATCAACTGCCAAACGTATCCTTCGTGTTCAATGCCGATGAATGGTTCGACGTGGCTGAAAAACAGCTTGAGTAAAGCATCCTCTTTGTCCTCTGGAAGATGGAACTGCATTATCCCTCTGGGGACTTTGGTAATCAACGAGGAAGCAGGCAAGGGCCAGCTGTTCCCCCGTGGGAAAACGCTCTCACTCCGCAGGGAGAGATGCGGGGGATCGTACAAAAGATTGTCGGTGAACGCTGGCCGAGGAGAGAGCATGGTGAAGCCTTCGGTCTGTTGAAGGTTCTGGATCCTGACGTCGAGTGAGGCGTCAAACCCCTCATCTATATTGCTAAAGCTGCTGTCCCCTGAGGAACTGCCCTTATGGGTGGATTTTGGCTTTTCGTTGGATAGCGTGAGGGAGGCCATTTCTTCTACGATGCGCTCTAATCGCTCGACCCTTTCATGGAGGAGCTCCTGGCTTGCCACAGACTCACGAGAGGCTTCATAGACGCAGGAGACGCCGTGGCGGACGCAGTTGTTGCACGGCTGGGCCTTGTCGCAACGAACTTTGCGTCTTCGGCAGGCGCTGCAGGGCTTGTTGAAGTTGAGCACATCGCTGGACATGGTAGATGGAGGGAGTTCGGATGGTGTTGCTCAAGTTGGGGTGCTGTGAGGAGGTGTAGCTCAGGTGTGATTGGTCTGGCTCGGGGGAGAGGTAGATAGGAAGAACGAAGAGAAAACACCGAATGCGTGTTTATCAGTCATGTCCAGGAAAAGTCACCAAGGGAGGAGGGATAGAATACCTTAGATATATCCTAGTGCCGGGCCCCCCCAAGGCCGGCACGTAAAGGAAAGATAGAGAGAAACTCGGCCTGCGTGCTCGGTATGAAGACATTGCAACACCGAGGGCATCAGCCTCAAGCCGGGCATGCCAGGCCATCTGCCGAAAGGGATGGACGTCAGTCAAGAGCCTGCATGGGAGTGGCAGTCGCCTTGTCGAGGTAGACGCCGTAGATGTATACCCCCTACTTTGCAGACCAACCCTCTGCCTGCCTTGCCTACCTTGGCTACTACACGGTATCTCTACATGTTAGCGAAAATGCTTAGGTAGGAGGCCGACATGGAGCTTTGTGGAGTCTCCCGCCTCCTCCCTGCCCCAACCTTGCGTACCTAATCACAGCGGTACGCCGCCCCGGAGATAGAACCCCTGCCTGCATAAGCTGCCCGGGTACTGGGCACGTTTTGTAGTAGGGGAAGATGGCGTTGGACCCCAGACCGCATTCTGCGGGTTGTCCGTTGCTAGTGATAGACCTGGCCACCACGGCAATCGTCCCGACAAAGCAGAGGTCCCTAGCTAAACAGGAGGTCCTGGCGTAGGGCGAGTCCCTAGCGGTCAGCCCGCAGCAAACACAACCGAGGTGGCGCCTAAATAGGTGACTAGGGCACTGATTCTACTGCAGCTGCTCCTGGGGGTCCCTAGGAGTATGAGGGGCTCGCAGCGGATAACGGCCCAGATGGGATTTAGGGGCGGGAGGTGAGAGGAGGGTGGGGGGTGCGACAGCCTGAGATTCAGGAGGGGCAGCGGGCTTCGTGATCGTTATGGTCAAGGCGTATGTCTCCAAAGAAGGCCATCTTGGCGTAGGACTTGGTGCTCATCATCAGTGGGCTACGACCGGCTTGTGTCAACAAGCGTTACCTCAAATTTGAGTCCAGAAGCATCGAGCTCGGTCAAACAGTCGTCTAGTCGCAAGGCATTCGATGCCCAATGCCAATGCTGCCTATATCTCTCCGAAAGCTGCACAAGCGTTACATTGGAACGCTGTTGCGTGAAGGCAACAACTCCCGGGGCCTGGTCTAGTCACTTGGTGGTGGTGTTCACGGTGTTTATACAATACCATATTTCTCAATGCTGCTTCTGTCTCGGCCGATCAGTCAGATCCGGCCGCCGTTCGTCGGACGACTGCCATTGATTCGTTCTCAGCCAACCATCACATGACAGGAGTCCGACGCACACCTTCATAATCGACTCGTTTATTGCTTAGTCGCGCTAAATAATAGGAAATCCAGGTTTCTAGTAAAATCGCATGTCATAGCCTACAAGCTTGCTTGTATTCCTGTCTTCTCGTCACGGTATCAATTCAGTATATTTAGAAGGCGATGAGCCTCATCATGATGAAATTCCGCAGACGCAAAAAGTTCGGAAGTAGTCATTGCTCATCATGTAGCCCTATATCTATCATCACCAACCTCCGATATCTATGGGAAAAGCGTCTCTTGACATCCCACTTTGACGCCCTTGTCCGACCGGGCCATCACAGGCAACTTTCCTCTGCGATGGCAGGACGAGACACGCGTACCAACGTGGCCCTGTAATGGTCTATTTCCAGAACGGCTCCGTACATCGGATTAGGCAGCATGATTAAAGTAGTGCACCGAGGCCACGGTACAAAGTGCTTCCTTTTGTAGATTCTCAAGCCCTTCCGTTTCCTACCGTCTTGTAATGCGATGAGTAGTGGGGAGATATTGTGTAATCTGACAACCGAGGACCTCTGGAGTACATGAATTGCGGCATACCCGACCCCCAGAACAGTGGCTGCAGCTTCGGGAATGCTAGCCAGTTGCAAATTGTTTCAGCCTCGGGTCGGCTGCATCCGAACCGGCCAAACCGAATCATAAGGGAAACACCAAATTCAATTCTCCTCTTAAAGAAACTGAGGGACGGCCCGAGGGCGAGAACTTATAGATTCCACAGTGGTTGCAATGTTCGCGGCATGGGCGACTCGTATTTGGGGGCCGCAGGCGGTGAAATCCGTGGGTCATGGTGTCTTCTGTGCGTATTTATAGGATTTGATCTTATTCCTCGCTTTTTGCAACCGGTCTTCGTCGAATTCTTGTCGCCACGAGCAGCTGGATGAAAATTCGCAGATCTGGCACTTGAAAGCCTCTTCCATATCAACACCTTTAGCATCTCGCTCACCCCGCCACCAGTTCATGTAGTTTTTGAGGTACTCGTCCAACGCCCGGCGTGAAACAGGAAAATCGTGGACATCCAACTCTCGGCCATCAATACGATGTACGTATTGGACTCGAAGCATGTGTCCTACAGAATCCTCACTGTCGGGAAACGTCTGCGCAACCTCGGAGTCGACCAATGACAACAGCTCCCGAAGGCTGCGGAATCTGATCAAATCAGGCTCTGTTGACACGAGATCTCGAGGGTCTTCGTCACTCGCGTCTCTGATACTCTGGCTTTGCGTTGATTCCATGGTACCTGCAGAGCTCGTGGGTGCATCAACAAAAACCTCATCGTGTAAAGAGGCTATCTGAGCAATAAACGTGTCAGAGAACGGCAAGTCTGGATCTAGGCCGTATCGGCGAAAAACTCGGAAGAAGTCAAGCTTTCTAGCAGCCATTTCCGATAGGAATCTATGATAAAGCAAAAGCTGGATCTTCGACGGGCGGAGCATAGATGCCGAAACAGGCCTCGTGCTTCCTCGCGTCTTGACGTCGGTCAAGTATATCTTTCGATTAGTGCCGGCACTGCTGATGGAACTCTGGGAGGGGAAATAGTCGGCAAGGGTGGATTGCCGGGGGTCAATTTGGGAGCTTTGCTGGGCGAGTTCCTCTTCGAATTCCGGATTAGGATTGTCGTAGCTTAGGCCGTCTATGACACCGTTGACGAGGTTGCCATCTACCAGGCCCCAAACTTCGAGCTCTCTCGTAAGGCCCGTATCTCGAAGGGTCCTCAGTCCTTGGATGAGATTCCATAGTCGTAGTCCGAAACCATCTTCCTTAGTCATGATCTCGATGCGGACGGTCGTGTGAACCTCATCTTCAAGCTTCTGGTGAACCTTGGAGCCTTGACGCATGGCAGCTGTGCGCGTCCGGCGACCACCGGGCAGCCTAGTCAGGGTGTACCAGTACTGCAACTCGCACCACGCCCCAGAGGTGAGGTCCGATACACTAAGAGGCTTCTTAGGAAACGTACGAAAGAGTTGCAACGGAGAGCGTCGCGACGGAGAACTTCCATCGTCTTCGATTTCCAGCACAGCGTCACCACCCTTTTGGTTAACTGCTGCCGAGGTTTCAGCAGCCGGTTGTTCCAGCTGCTTCGTCTTGAAGCTCTCAGGTGGTGTTGCTGCATCTCCACCGATCCTAGACAAGGCGTGGCTCACTAAACGCTTCAAGTTAGTTAATTACTGATTGGCTCTGAAGGACGTTCCTTCACTCACGATTGGGGTAGGATACGTCTTGTTGGGTTGAGAAAGGCGACGGCAGCTCCTCGGAATTTGCCAAGGCAGCCGGGCTGTGAGAGAGTGCGTTGGAATGAGTAACAGCGACTGGTTTCGGGATGCCTGGAGCAAGTGCTTTCTCGATCTTCTCGGCAGCATCGTGGCCAGAAATGATATCCAACTTCTGGGGGAGCGTATCGACCACGAGCGCAGGGTCCTTGGAAGTGAGAGATAGAGGTGGGAATTGAGACGCAAGTCGAAGCAGCAGTTCTTCTTCTTCCTCCGCGGAGATGCCGAGGCTGATGTCACTGTCGCTATCCATTATGTCTCTACTGAGCTGAAGCAATGATGGTGATTCATGATGCGAGGGTTTTAGGAGGGCCCGGTGGCGGGATTGGAAGGCCCAGGGTTGACGCCCGCTCTTGAACGCGAACGCAGCACGAGGTCACGTGGGAAACCTTCTGCCCAATGTACTTCAGAAGGTAATGTGCTGCCTTCCAAAACGTACCTTTTCTCATGATTCTTATTCACCGCTGCCTACGAAGTACCTATGCACCGCAGCAACTACAACATTGGCTGCCTTCCGGGTTCCGCTTTCTTGTGGAGTTGAATCACGATAGAGTGTCTAGTCTCGGTTCTAGGCTGTGCTTCAGTGCCTTAAACAACACATGATATGATTGGCCTCGAGTGATGCCACCCGCACGAGCAGGACGCCCACTTGTTATTCGCATTTCTCTCTCTTGGCCATCAGGTCTTCTTATCCATGCAGGACGACAGATAACCGGGGCACGCCTACCAATTGAAGTGTGGCTCAGTCTTTCACGGCCTCGCTGCATTGACCTGTTGGAATCTGCCTGACCCCTGCGATTCAGCCTTTTCATGGATTCATCAATGAAATCCTCATGGGCCTGGTCATGACAGTTTCCGTGAGGCAGATTAGGCAGCAATACAATGCCGGTTTCACAGGCAGCAGCCAGGTACAAGTTGTAGCTTAGACCTACTACCCTCACTCAGTCATTTATTCGTCTTTTGTTGTCCAAACCTCTTGTTGCTCCATAATCTGACCGGCGGAGTTTATTATTACACCCTGATGGCATCCCTAGTTGGCTCAACTTCCTTGGTGAATTCTAGCCATGATTGCAACCAGAAGGCCACTACCGACGGTCCGCGGGTTGATTTCATGTCTCTTCCCGCCGAACTGCACCTCGCCGTATCCAAACACCTCATTTACCCCGATGCACTGTCCTTGAAACACACCAACAGATACCTCTATAGCCTGGTTAATACAGGCGTGAAGCTCAAGGTGGCATGGCTTGTTGAACGCCGGAGCCTGCACCTAGAATGCCCTAACGACCGGCGATGTGACCTGGGCAGCGACCTCCGCTTCTGCAGGGGCAGCGTTCCGTGAGCCCCCCTTGTCTTCAATCTCAACGACTGGGTCGAAGGATATCACTAACAAACCTAGGCTACTAATGCAGAGACGGCGGGAGCACAGAGAATGCGAGTCTCGACCGGGCCTAGGTTGTTTGGTTTACGGAACCGCCACTTGCTCCATACGTCAGCAGCGGCCTGCCAATCGCTGGCAACGATGGCTTCACACACAACTGACGGTGGAGTTGTGGTGGGTGTTGCTCGCCGTGGCCCCCATCCTGTTCTCGTGGTGGTGGGTGTATGAGTCCATGGCTACAAGTGTTGCATAGCCCGGGTTTCGTTGCTTATATTGCTATAGTTTCTCTTTGCCAGCTCAACGGCTCGGCGGAGCCTCTTCTGTACCATCTTACAACACTTCATGTATGTTATGCACATGTTTCTGTTCAATGGGATTTTTTATTTTTATTTTTCCCCTACGGCCGATTCGCCTACGAACAATGCTGACATCCAATCTCGGATTCTGCCTCTATTTCTATCGAGCTGATATTCATGCCAGGACGGCTCTCAACGGCGAGCCCTAGCGGTGCAGTTGCCGCTGAAGGTCGAGCCAATCTCTCCCCACCTGATGTTGCTGAACACGAGCTCCGTGTCAGGCTGAACCTGTCGAATGACGGAGGGGGCTCCCTCGGTGGCATTGCAGGGTCCGGCCACGCCGCCGTCGAGCCACTGCATGAAGCCGCCCTCGTCCCACCAGATGCTCATGGCCAGCACCATGCCGCGGTCCAGAGCACCGCCCATGGCATTCGCACCGCCCAGTCTCAGGTAGATGTCGGCACCGGTGGCCTCGCAGAACTCGTCGGTCATGTAGTTGATCTCGGGCACGCCCGGAACCTGGGCATTGGGCTGGCGGATGATCCTGCCGTCCTGCACGTACAGGCGGCGGTAGCTGGCAAGGACGCCGTCCTCGCCGGCCGGGAACTGGGTCACGACGGTGAAGGGACGGCTGGTGTCAACGTCGAAGCCGGCGCCGAGGCCGTAGTAGTCGAACTGGTTGACTCTGTAGGGGTTGAATGCGCAGCCGGGCTTGTCGCAGATACCCTCGCGCGCGCACTCGGCACCCTCGCACTCGACCAGGCCGGTCACGTTGCACGTGTGAGGTGCCAGATGGGTGGCTCGGGCATTGGCCTCCCAAATGTCCATTTCGTTACAGCAGGAGCCGTATCCCTCGAGGTTGGGCTTGAGCAGGTGTCAGCTACTATCTGGTGGAAAACTGTGGCCGCGAAAGGCTTACCTCGCCATTGATGAAAGGAGTGGTGTAGCACTGGGCATCGCAGTATCCGGTACCGTAGTAGGCACCGGCAGTGTTCAGTCCACCCAAGCCGCCCTGGGCCTCCATCTCCGAGAGGTACAAAGCGCCGTTCATGCCGCAAGGCAGTTTGGACACATCGACATCGAATGTGAACTCCTGGTCGAGGAGCTGGAGCATCTCATACGACTGCTTGTCCTCGGACAGCAGATAGACGCGGGGGGAGAGCAAGGAAAGATCGCTGTCGCGCAGATGGTCGAGGTGCAGCTCAGTGCCCTCGGTGCGGATACCGTAGGTGCTGTAGTCGCTGACGCCGTCCATGACACAGTTCTCCTGGCAGGTCTCGGCGTCGGGGCAGGCGGTAGCATTGGGAGGGTTGCCCCAGTTGCCGCAGTTGTACTCGGGGGCATCGACCTGGTAGACGGGGTGGGCCAGGGAGTCGAGGACAATGTAATTGACCTGCTCCGTGCAGCCGTCCGCGATGGTGCACCGCGAGGTGATGATCTGGGGGTGGTTCTCGGGAGTATCACCAGGGTGCTGGGCGGTGGCCAGACCCATCAGGGCCGCGGCGACGAGCGGCAGAGAACGAGACATTGCGGAAACTGGCTTTCCCGGGGTGAAGCTGGCCTGGGCTCTGGAGGAAGGGCTTCCACGCCGGGTCGAGGACAGCTCCCCAGGCTTTTATACGCAGCCCTCACCGGCTCTGTCCAGCGACCACCTCCCTTTTCGGAACATGGTGCTCCAGAGATCAATTCGGGAGCCGTGGCATAGTGGGCATCGCGGCCTGCCCAGACAGGCGCGGTGAGCCAGGATTCGTCGCGTCTGGATGGAACTGCACTTGGCCCTGCAAAGCCCTGGCACGGAGGGCCCCTTTGTCCAAAACTTTTACCCTGTGGCTCTCACTTATAGTACCCTCTAGCCATGCCCCGGTACTGCGGGCCGCGCAGGTACCGGGGCCATGTGCGTTCTGGTGGGGAATGTGGGGGGTTAAAGCGAGATCTTGGGGTGAGGGGAATCGATTTGGGGTAGCCCTCGCTTGCCTCGCTACGACCAAAGAGGCATCACGGAGCTATCACCTCCAGCCTTGAGATGAACTTCCCCCCCCCTAGGATAGATCGTTTGTCCTAGGCCGGGGGTTTTGGGACGGTTCATCCCGAATCCAGGCACAGGGGCGACATGAGAGTCTAAGCACGTTTGCGCGTACCCCTGGCCGGGCCCCTGGCCTCGTCCAATGATTGGGTTGGGATGGCTTCAGGTTCCGAAGTTGGTTCAATTGCTATTGATTGATTTCATTTCTATCCGGCCCTTCCATGTTGGCGGACCTGCCTAAGGCTTTCCTCCCTAGTCTCCGGATGCATGATGCATCCGTTGCAAATGGGCCGAATACGCAACGCCCAGGCTAAGAGAAACGAACCAGTCAAGCGCCCATGGGCAAGGAGCAGACTAAGCAGAAGAAGCATAAGTCATACACATGTAGTGCCGTGAAGCCTGAACTCCGGCCACCCTCTCTCTCTCTCTCTCGCCCCATGGCCCCACGGCCATTTCCGCTCTAAAGTATTAGACTTCGCTGAGAGTGGTGGTCCAGCATGGTCGGTACAATAAACATTTTCGGCCGAACATGGCCGCCGGCAGGCAAGCTCGAGCCACTTTCCGGATCCGCTCCGCCGGGTCCGGAGCCCAACTTTGCCATTCTTCTACTCCGCAAAATCACATGTTGGCCATGGCACGTGTTGAATCTCCGAAAGAGCAAGAAGGAAAATGAAACGGCCGATCCCCCAGTCTCTTCCTCCTCGCTTAGAGAAGCAGAACCACGGCACCGATGGCACCTGCAAGCGCAATGCCTCCCGAGACGCGCGCCGAGGGCATGGCCAACGAATCGGGGTCCGCGTTGGCGTCGGCGTCGTCGGCGTCGTCGGTGTCATCGGTGTTGGCGGAATTGGTGGGGGTGCTGCCGCCCTCTTCGTTGTTGGCTCCGGTGGGCTCGGTAACGGCCTGGGTTCCACCAGTGATGGTGGTAGTGAGCTGACTAGCCGCGGTTGGGCGCACGGCAGACACGCTGATACCGGCGGCAGAAGTGGTCGCAGCGGCTGCAAAGGTCGTGCTGGAGAAGCCGCAAGTGAACATGATGGCGTTGATATCTATCACGGGTTAACGAGCCTTCTTTTTAGACATTGGCTCCGGTTCATCCTTCGATCCAGATCGAGTTCATCCATTGCGATGAATAGTTGATGCGGGTGGGTAATCAACGACAAACACACGTACCCTCAAGTGCATCGCTCACATCATTGTCGTCGTCATCGTCATCATCATCGTCGTCATCGCCCCGGGGAAACTGCCGAATGCAGTCGGCGCACAAGGCAGTAATGCCGGCCACGTCGAAGCCGTTGTGGGTGCAGTAACACTGGGCCTCGAGCAAGTCCTCGGTGCGGTCCTCGTCCGGGGTATTGTCGGCGAGATCAACCTCGCACCGATCGGAGAGCATTGCAACGGGCGCGCAGATGGAGCGGCACTGGCTGGAGATGTCGTCGTCCAGCTCGAAGTCGGTCACATCGGCGCGGGCGACCAGGAACAGAGGCGCAACGGCCAGGGCGAGGCGAACAAAGGAAGGCATCGTAGAGTCTGAACAACGCAGGGTGATGGTTGAGATGGTCGTTTTGTTTGATAGATAGATGCGGTGAACCAAGTTCGCGACTAGTGGTAGATTGTGAGTGGGAGGCAGAACCCTTTAAGTATCCGCAACGTGAATGTCTAGTGTTTATGTGATTGAGTGATTGGGCAATGTGGATTACACAGGCATGATGATGCCGTGTGGGATGCCATGTGGGTATTTATACTGGCCTCATCTGTCAGCTAAGCCCCAGGAAATGACTTCCAAGGCCTTGATAGCCTCAACTCAAAATGGTATTTTTCTCCCGGTGCTGCCGAGAGCTTCGAAACTCTTGGCCCTCGTCAGGGCCACGTCTAGTCTTTCNNNGGGGGGGGGGGGGGGGGGGGGATGTTAGTAGATCGGCCGCCGGGACGATCACCGCAACTTACACGGGCGGCACACCGACGCAGCTCTCTTCATACTGCTATTTTTGCCTACGAAAGCACACGCGGCACGCCTCGCCAGCAGAAAAGAATCCATAAACACGAGTCAAGTTCCGCGCACGACGGGCTGAGCTCTCGGCCAAGTTCTGGGCGTGGACAGCATAGCCATTGTCTTGGCGGAGGGCCAAGGCCATCCATAACCAAGGCCGGTCTCGGAACTAGTCCGAAAAGTCAAGTTGGCGATCGAGGTGAAAAGAAGCTTCAGCATGGAAATCGATGGTTTGTGGAGATGGGAGGAGATCGTCAAGCAAGTTCCCTGCTGTCTTAGTATTCTTCCCCCCCTGTCCAGAGGCGCAGCGGCGCCCAGTTTCGATTTCACCCAACCCTAACCCATCAACGCCAGACCTACTGGATGTAGGGGCGCCACGATCCCTGCCTTACGCAATCAACAGTCATTGTACGCGCCAGTGCCGACGATCCTGGCCCGAAGGGCAGGCAGACGACTCGCCTTGCCCCAATCGTAGTTTAGGCCCCGAGTCGCGGGCAGGCAAAGCCAGGCTCCATTCCAACGGATCATGGGGTCGATCGCACCGGCATCACGTCTGATGCTGCAGCATCCCGCTGGCTGCGACAACCATCCCGCTTCTGGTCCAAACATCTCTGGGCATATCCGAACTCTATGACACCGGGCCGTATCAAGGAGAGGGGCAGGGTGGGTCAAGGGTCCTAGTACACTGTATCAAAAATAGTACAACTGCGAAGCCGACAGCCCGTATCGTGGGGTCGATGCCTATAGTTTCTGCTTCATCTCTCCCTTTATCCTCGTGATTGTCCCTGCACCGCCATACGCCAAGCCCGTATACACCATGGCTACGCTTGCGCCAGCATTCAGCACTTTCAACGCCTGGTCCCCATTGGTAATGCCTCCTGTCGCAAATAGCACCTTGGACTCGTTGCCGGAGCCAGCACGGAGCGAGTACGCGTCCATCATCTTGCGGTATCGGCCTACGAGACTCAATGTGCGCTCGAACAAGGCAGGACCAGAATAGCCGCCTTGCTCCAATAACGCCTTTTCTTCCTTGGCGGTCAGCTGAATGCCTGAAGGGTTAAGTCCAGCTCGTCTCTTGGTGGTGTTCCCTACGATGACACCATCGACGCCGCTCATGTGCACCGCCTGCACTATGCCTTCCATCTGAGCATCCTCATCCTCGTCGGGCGAGACCTTGACCATGACCTTTGGTCTCTGTTTTCGATCCGTCTGGGCGGCTGCATCTACCACGGCACTTAGAAGCCTAGTGAGCGGCTCAGTGGCTTGCAGATCTCGTAGGCCCGGCGTATTGGGACTGCTAACGTTGACAACCAAGATGTCGGCATATCGAGCCAGCTGATTTACACAGTACACGTAATCTTGAGCCACGGCCTTTTCGTCACGCTCGTTGGTGTCCTTGTTCTTGGCAATCTGGACAGCGAGTAGACGGCCCTCTTGAAGGCTTCCGGGGGGCACGCCGACCACACCGTCCAAGACGTCTTGCTCGGTCACGCCCAAAGATCTTGCAAACCTTCGTAGGCGGTCTCGTAAGCGGACAGCCATGCTGTCGGCACCTCGGGAATTGAGTCCATAGCGGTTGACCATACCGTCCAAAGCAGGGACGCGAAAAACACGTGGTTTGGGGTTCCCGTCCTGAGGTAGAGGGGTACAGCCCCCGACCTCGACTATGCCGGCTCCCAGGTCGAAGAGGGCGTCGGGAATATCGGCATCCTTGTCCAAGCCGGCAGAAATTCCAATTGGATTCCTCAACTTCGTGCCGAAAACAGTGATTGACAGCTCGGGAGAGTCCATAGAGGCATCGACTTCCCTGGGGTTTAGGCCAAGCTGATAGAGGATCTTCAGAGCCAAAGTACTCGCATGATGAGCTTGCTCGGCATCTGGGTAGAGGAGCCGAAGCAAGGGAGGCACTACCCAGCGATGGAAAGAAGCACGAGTATCAGTAGCATACAGATAGGCGACGTAAAGCGAGGCAGCAAAGGCTCCGCCGTAGACGAAAGTCTTGGCTGAGCCGGCAGCGCCGCTTGATGATGTTGAGGCATGCCTGCGGGACAGACGGTGCTGGAAGGATGGGCGCTGAGCCGGTGTGCGAAGTCGTCGGCCAATGCCGAGACCTTGGGCAGGAACCCGGCAATGCGAAAGAGAGGGACGCATGGGCGTAGCACAAGTAGCGGGCCTGGCCGACTGCCAATGGCTGTCGAATGGTGGAAGAAGGGTGGTGGTTGTTTGAGAAAGGGAAAACGTGACCTAGAACCTTCAAGCACACAGCCTTTACAGGACCAGTGGACCGCAGTGGGGAGAAGTTTCAAGCCAGCAGGAGCAGCTTTGGCCTGACCCACTTCCTACCGATTCTAGTCAAGCACCCTGAATAAATGACCCAGAGACAACCCTGGAGCATGAAGGGTGCCGGGTACTCACGCACAGCCTGTGAGCGCACCCTAGGAATCGACGTGGGAGGCCATGTTTCATATGCAGTGCCTCACAAAATATAATGCTTCGTTCAAGGAGACAAATTTGGTGCTGTAGATTGAGGAAATAGAGAGAATCCCCACGATTCTCTGCGTCCAGCAGCCAGTTACTGGCAGCGACTCCCCCTGGCACCGCCTCGGTAGGGCAGTTGGATGCATGCCGAATAGGGCAAGTGATCGCCAGCACGTCATTGTCGGTACGAGGATAGCCAAGGCTATTTATTGGAGCGCTCGACCCCCAAAGGAAGCGCCGTTCGGGGGCTGTGTATTTTGGGAGCATCGCAGGTCCATCTTTTGCTGTAGCCACGGACGTACGTAACGGAGGATTTGTCATGGCTTTGCTCAAGCTATACATGAGCTGTTGTACGATGCAGCGTGGGTCACCCACGACACTGGGTTGATGAAGAATGGAACAAAAGAAAGAAAGATGGTTGTGGGTGACGCAAGAATACCCAAGACCGAGCGAAGGATCTCAGCTGAAAATGGTACAGATCCTACATACTTGCTACAGGTAGGTAGTTTAAGACTCGCGCTTTTCCAGCCGGCGAACGGGAAAACAAGAGCTGAGACTCATGGGGCACCCCGGTCCGCAACTTGGGTTGAGAGTTGGCAGTCTATTCGACATGCATGTCGGTAATCTCGAGGGATGGAAGGCGAAAGGAGATTAAGTCAAGCTTTCTTCAAGAGGATTATCCGCCGTTTATACGACTTGAATGAGTTCCCTGTCCTGTCGACTAGTAGTGCCGGGTCCATCAAAATGGCCTTGGCCGGACTCCCGTTGCCGTGGAGAGCCCCTCAGCGCCACAGGGCCCTGTCCCCGGGCGTCACCCTGCCCAATTTAGTCTGTTCGTCCAACTGAGATACAACACCTGCCTCTGTCGGTCATAGAGACTGTTGATATAGGGTGTTTGAACTTCATCCTGACGTAGAGGACGATGGAAGCAGTCACGCAACAGGCATTGGAAAATCAACCATGCTGTAAACGGGAGCAACGCTCTTCTGTTTCTGGGCAGAGCGGCTGCCGATCAGCGCTGCAGAGGGAACTTGGCTTTGTTGATCCTCCAAGTGGGGTGCAGCCGTGGCTGGGGGTAAGTGTTTGAGGGTGGGATGGGCGCCAAAGAATATTCGTTCTCCAGCCTTCATCTCGGCACAAAGTATGGGTTTGTGCGTTGAACCGTCTGCCCCCTTACCCGCCCGGCTTTCCCAACCGTGGTTCAGAACTTGTGTCTTTTGCGCCATCACCCCTGTCTAGGGCCAGCAGCTGTCGTCACTTTGCTGTAGGTTAGCCTACCGAGCCGTTGGCTGGAAACCTCCAACACCTGGCTGTGTATTCCTACCTACCTACGCACCGCTTCCACATTTTGGCCTCGAGCTCTCCCTCCGCGCTTCTTTTGATTTTCCCGCCTCCCGATTGTGCCCAGCATCTTCAACCTTCCGTCAAGTCCACTCTCTGGCTTTCCGAATCCTCTGCTCCTGCGATCCTGCCCTTGGTGCCCGTGTGCGCCGCTGCTGACAGCCCCGAAGTAAACAAAACTTACCGCCGGACATTCATTCATGTAACACTCGACCATCTTCGTTGCGCACACCAAAACTACCCCCCGCCCCCTTCTTCTCCCGCGAAGATGGACACCGGTCCGTCCGACGACCGGCCGCCCGTCTATCGGGCTATCGGTATCGGCCTTGCGATCGGTTCTGGCGTCTTTATTGGAGTGTCTTTCGTCCTCAAGAAGGTTGGGCTGTTGAAGGCGAACGAAAAATACAATGAAGTGGCAGGAGAGGGCTATGGATACCTAAAGAACAGCTACTGGTGGGGAGGCATGATCCTGATGATTATCGGCGAGGTCTGCAACTTCATCGCCTATGCCTTTGTTGACGCCATTCTCGTCACGCCATTGGGGGCTCTCTCGGTCGTCATCACCACCATCCTCTCGGCCATCTTCCTCAAGGAACGACTCAGCATGGTGGGCAAGGTGGGCTGCTTTCTCTGCATCGTTGGCTCGGTTGTCATCGTCATGAATGCGCCTCAGAGCTCGTCTGTCCGGGATATCCAGGAGATGCAGCGATATGTCGTCACCCCGGGTTTCCTGACCTACGCCGGCATCATCATCGTCGGCTCTATCATCGCTGCTTTCTATGCCGGTCCTCGGTGGGGCAGCCGCAATATGCTGGTCTACATTTCCATCTGCAGCTGGGTGGGCGGCTTGAGCGTTGTTGCAACCCAAGGCCTTGGCGCCGCCATCATTGCTTGGATCGGCGGCAGGCCACAGTATCGGGAGTGGTTCCTCTGGGTTCTGTTTGTCTTTGTTATCGGAACTCTCTTGACCGAGATTATTTTCCTCAACGTATGCTATTCCACTTTACTTGCCCCCTTCTCGGCAGAGTTGTCGTTGCTAATATTGCTGCAGAAAGCTCTAAACATTTTCAATGCTGCCCTGGTCACCCCTACCTATTATGTTTACTTTACCAGTACCACCATCATCACTTCCGCAATTCTTTTCCAAGGATTCAACGGAACTGTCGAGTCCATCATCACCGTCGTGCTGGGCTTCCTGACAATCTGCTCAGGAGTCGTGTTGCTGCAGCTGTCGAAATCGGCCAAGGACGTGCCGGATACGGCCGTCTTCACCGGAGACCTGGACCAGATACAGACCATTGCCGAACAAGAGCAGCCCGAAACCGAGCCCAAGGCCGATGCAATCCGTGGGACGGCCGCGATTGTACGACGCATCTCTCAAGCTCGAGACCAGATGGAAGCCCGGGAGCTGCGGCGATTGCACGAGGAAAAGATGAGGGAGGCCATGGAACCCATCACCGAGGATGGGCAGGCTCAGTATGAGTGGGATGGGCTGCGGAGAAGAAGGACGTTTACTGTCAGCACCAGCGGAAGCCACCGCACCCGCCCAGTTACTTCACCGCCCCCTCCCGTGCCGCAAGTACGGTCTCCTCACCCGCCACTGGGCATGGCTTACTTCCCGTCGGATGAAGAAGAAGAGGACGACGACGACAACGACGGAAGCACCTTTATTTCGAGCATCATAGGTACACGTCGAGCCCGTTCTCGTACCAACGCCACCATGCCTACCTATAGAGAGGAATACACCGGCGGCCAGGGTGGCAGACCGCTGCCTCCCGTTCCCTTGACGGAGATTTCCACCTCGCGAGATCATGCTGCAGAGGGTCTTGCTCCGCCTCTTGAAGCTCCGTACGGACGGTACGACACGAAATATAATCGTGATTTCGGCAAGGACAAAGAGGCGTTACATCAGGAACTCCGGAGCCCAAGCCCCGATGACATACCGCCGGCACCGCCACCGCACTCGGCTAGAAGGCAGTTCTCCTTTCAAAAGGTGTTCCGACGGGAGCCCGGCGCTTCCGAGGAAGAACGCGTCGGACTTGTCAAGGAACCATCTCGCGGCTCGGACCGCAAGGAGCCTGGCGCCGGCAGTGACTCTTTTGTTTAATACGTGGCGATTTGATGTTTAAAGCTGAACACTACGGCAGCGACGGCGTTTGGGGCACTGCGGATAGCACCCGGATATCGGGGCTGTGTGGATATAGACACGACCATGATGAAAGCAGGCACATGACTTGAAAGGACACGGCTGTCCTTTGATGATTACAGCATAATTTTCTTCTTGTAAAAGATGACAGTGTCACCCAGTACAGTAGCATTACGTACATGTATAAGTCGTTATGAATTTGAACCCGATGCAAATTGATAGAAAAATGTGCAGCTATAAAGTGACTGCCTGACAGGAAACAGAAATAGTATGGTCGTAAGCAGCATGAAGGAGCTTTTTTTGAGAGGCTTTCGCCGATAAGACGAGTGGTCTTCAAGCCAAAAGGTAAATCGATCCAACGCCGGCTACGAATCGAACAACAGTACAGGGACAAACGATATTCTCCTAGTTGTTTACTGTATTTCGACAACCCAGTGAGGTGAAGAGGGAGGGGGGCACGCGGCGTCGATGTTGTGAGAATGCACGCCGCGGTCGTGACAAATGCTCACCCATACCTGTTGATCCAAGCGCTACCAATCAACGGCCCAGCCGTTGTGCTCCAAGAAGTCTGCGCAAGCGGCCTTGAGGGGTAGATTGGGACGCAGATCACGGGTACTCATGGGGGCGTTGGTGAGGGGATCGGTTGCCTTGCGTCGTAGGTGTTCCATGATGGAGGCTCGCTCATAGGACTTTCCACTCAGTGTCTGATGGAAATCGCGGTTAGCACGTAGTTGAAACGACATGCAAACGAGACAGTGTTCAGTGAGAGGGAATGAACTTACTACGACGGGGTCAACCATGACGCCAAAACTAATCTCATCAATGAACCAGTCTGGAACCTCGCGTCGCCTGTCACTCTCAGCGCGTGCTTTATCGAAGATTTCAGTCAGATTCTTCAAGCTCGCTTCATACTCCTCGCGAATGTCATTCCTAACGCTTTCATCCTCGACAGCCATGAGCTCCTCGTCGCGCTCCTTCTCCAGCAGGGCGACAGTCCTCCGCTCCAGGTCCCGGTGCTCGCGCTTACGCTGCTGCTCGCGGAATTCCCAGCGCTCCTTCTTGCAGCGGAGGACGCCCTGGGTGACGGAGGGCAGGGACTTTGTCTCGTCGTTTGCGACGCACAGCGCGTGGGCGCGCAGGTAGCTGGCGACGGCGTCGTCGTAGTGGCGCAGCTCCAGCTGGGCCTGGCCGAGGTAGAAAAAGGCCTTCATGCTGGTAGGACAGAGGGCGGCGCAGGTCTGGCAGTCGGCAATGACGCTGTCCCAGCGGCCGAGCTTGAGGCGGGCCATGGCGCGGTTGGTGTAGAGGGCGTGGTTCTTGGGGTCGGCCACGATGCTGTGTGGGAATTAGCTGGGCCGTTTGTTTACATCACTGCACCAAAGGTGTGTGATGAAGTGGATTTCAGTTGGGGACTGACGCTTGGGAGTAGAATGACTCTGCTCCTTCGTAGTTGCCGCTCCGAAAGCACTTGTTGCCCTCCTCCTTAAGGTGGGAGCTTGACGACATGTTTTGAGCAGTTTGTTGCACGGTGAGATAGGACCAAGGATGCTGAGTGGGAGGGCTGAATTCAGGCGTTCAAGGGGAACAAGGATTGTTCGACATGCATATGAGCTGCATGAAACGTTATTCGCCAGGTAGAGTCGGACCCCAAAATGAAGCTATCGCGGGGGTCCCTTCGCGTAAAGCTATCGTGTGCAAACGGATGACAACACCGCAGCCGGAATAAATCAAGTTGGAGGTTTGAACAATGGTGGAGAGTGAAAGCTGTTTTGTTTCGAAATAACGTGAAGAATCGGTAGTAGCTACGTTGGCATGAAAGATATATGAGCAGAGGTGAGATCAAGAGGGAAGTGAAGTCGTGAGCGATGCCAGGTGGTACGTCTGCGGCGGCGGAAATCCAAGCCAATGCAGGGACAAGAACGCTGGTGCTGCGGCCAACCTGCTCCCCCCGTCAAGCAATCAGCAAAGGTAATCTGGGAGTCATTATAGAGGTGTCTGCAGGGCTTGTTGCAGCGACATTGGCAGACGGAACCGACTGTTTTGCCCCACGGAAGAGAGCGGGCTGAGGCAATACCGATTGGGTGGCCCGATTTCTAAGCGCTTGAGGCCCAGTCTTGGCTTGGAACGTTCTCGAAATCGGCCCTGGCGGAGTCCGTGTTTCGGGACCTAGGCAACGGAGCCGAAGGCTACCGGCCGGTTCTGCTTGACAAACCAAGTATCTTCCTTGCATGAATAGATATCGAGAGTAATCCTGTCATTTGCCTTTCCAAGCTCGCTCCGAGGTCGGTGGGAAACCGTTGGATGCTGGAAACTAAGCCCTACGGTATGCCTGATATGCCCATGATGGTGCGCGCTGTGTCGTACAGCAGCATAATGCGCTACTACGTCCGTGTTGTGCGGCAGACACTGTCCAATATTACAATCACAATCAACGGAACGACATGTTCGAATTTTAAGCACGTGCCCTGTTTGCTATAGCTTGTGCCACTGCCACAATGTGACGGGATCATTGTTTGGCTCGCTGTTTGATCGATAAACGACTCAGTACTTTTCCTTCAACCCCTCTGCTTGACGGCGGAGATTCTGGTCTGCAAATATTGGCCAGCAGTATCTGCGATGGAGCAATTGCTCACAAAAGATCTCTGAGAATACAGCTCAAGCGCTTTACACAGTTGGCTCCTGGTACAGGGTATCCATCTCAACTACTAACCTATATCGACACCACCTGAGCACTATCGGCAAGCCAACCACCTATCAGGCTCTTGCAGCTTCGACCAAGACTTTCTACCACGTTCCGACAACCGAAAAGTCATCATGGTCGTCATGAATCATGGTGGCCGCAAGCATATTTACCTTGGAGTATGGGGCATGGGCTTACCAGACCTTTTGCCAAACGGCGGCGCTAGTTTGAAAGCATTCAAAAGCGAACAAACAGGTGAACAACATGTGACTTAGTGACTCTTTTCAGGATCCGTTCTACCCGCACTTCAACTAAGGAATCGTTGCGTTGCTTCTCCAAACTTCTGCAATGACTTTAATAGGGCACACCAGAGGGAATTCTTCAGCCTTACTCTGGTAAGCCACTGCGGGGGTTTGAGAGGCTCCAAGTGTCTCGTTCTCGCTTGAGCTTTCTCCTTTGCTGGTCTTTGCCGGACTACGAATTGAGCTTTGCGCCCCATTGTTCTTCGAGATTCGTCCTATCGCTCGTCACCTACACATATATCATCAACATTAAACACCAACAACCACTCGTTTCATCTTAGCAAGGTCTCTCTGCCCTGGCTTCTCTGAGATCCTCACTGCAAGACAAAGACCTCTCGAGTCTCATCATGCATGCAAGAGCATGAATGAGGCTCTCACGACCGCCCGGCGTGCCAGTGGAGAACTGCGAAGAAAAAGGGAGAGGACCTGTCCTTGACATTTGTTCTGGAAGCTCGAGACGAGGACAATGAGAGGGGAGGGGAATACCAGCGGGTGCTGAAACGAGTCAGTGCATCCTTTTTGGCGGAGGTAGGCATCTGTTGAATTGACGCCAGCCAGGAGATAGTTACCCATACCGCGGGCATATCTTCCCTAGTATTATCTCTCCTATCACCATTCCTCCACTATTGCTTTTCCCTTGCCTTGGCTCCCGTTGCCATTAAACCTTTGAGAACCCAGCGAGATCACTATTTTCAGCTTGCAGGTGTGATTTCTTGTCCAACATGACGATTCAGATGCAGTACCAGGGTCATGCATGACTGAGAATGTGTTGCGACACGGCCAAGGCCAGGTACAGCGAAATCTCACAATATCGACGATATTCGTTTCCGTTCCTTGAACGAGGCTACTGAACATTCGCTTCCACAGCGCTTCCACAACCGCCCACATCCCGGGCTCGGAGCCGTCGGCGTGAACAAAGCCGGAGCGAGTGGGGCGATTCCGCATCGTCATGTACCGCGCGTGGCAGACGATTTCGGCACCGACTCCGTTTGGCTGTGAGCTTTGGCGCGGGCGATCTTGTGTGCAGGGGGTCTAGCCCGCTGCGCATGCTCAACACGAACTCGTCCGTCACGGCTACCGTTCTCAAAACGAATCACAGAACGTGATATAGCGACTAGCCACTAGTTCCTTGGCTATCACACATCTAATGGAACGAGACAGAGAACGGCGATGTCATGTTTGTGTGGGGAGCTGGGCAAAAGATGTTCCATTGCCTACTAGGATCCATTCCTACAAGGTGCACCGTGGGATAAGTCGTATGCTCCATACATCTGATTTGGCCGCTGTCTTTCTCGAATCGGAGAGTTGAAGCAAGGAGACTGGTTAGCGAAGGTCGTTCCATGCCCATGAACAAGCCAGGTATATGTCAGTTGCAGGTGAGTGCATGAACGGCCGCCTCAACCTTGGCGAGACGACTCTACAGGCCAGGCAGAGCGGCAACAGTGGCTAGCTGACAACCGTACCATGGAATGACGCCTGTCTTGACTCGCTGGCTTCGAATAGCGGCTTGTCCTCGGCTTCTGTGCCAAACTTTACCCCGCCCTGCCCTTCAGATGCACACGCAGCTTAGGGTGCGATGGCGTCCCGACGCCGTCTGGGTCTGGGGAGCTACATGTCTCTAGACCGAGGCCAAGCGAGCCAGAGCCGGCGATCCGTATCACCGAAACCAGCCAAGAAAACGCCGTTCACATAAAACGAGGGTACACTCGCCACCCATCGTCGACAGAGTATGGACAGTCTGCGTGGTGAAAGGCCGTGGAGAGAAACGGGGGAAACAGGAATACACTCATTCAGACCCCCACGCTTGATAAAGCTCAACCTGTTCGGCCGCACTTGGGGAACAGATGATGGATGTATCGCGTCGTCCCAACTTGTGCGTGCGGGGTACTTGTGTACTTGTGTACTTGTATGGTTCCCTCCCCTCCCCCGAAAAGTAGCCGGTGGGAGTCGCACCCCAGGCTCGTGGCTGTGGTGGCTTGAGGGAAGCACCCAACTGGCAGCCTGGCCTATGACAACCCCGCTATTACTCAACTGGCCCCGGTATTTGCCGACCCTCCAAATCGAGCCCATCGCCAACCCACCCACTTCCCCGGCCAAGTTCCATCCATCCATCCATCAAGCCGTCCGGCCGCCGTCGTCCACTCTTTGGTCTGCAGGTGTCTGGCAAGCTTATGTACGTCAGGATTCCCTCAGTTCGAAGCCCTCCTTCAGCGCTCGCTCCCATCTCCCCGCCCATTCTCCGTCCCTCCCCATCATCCCAAGACTTTCTCTCCTCCATGGCGAGGACAACTCTTTGACATAACAAGCACATCTTCATCTTTCCCTGGCGGATTTGCGTGGGCTTACCCAAGCATCGAAACAGACTCGCGCTCGACAAACCGTTTTTCCCACGTTGGCGGTGGACCCGACTGCCCGTTTTCTCCAGCCGTGTGCTTGCCGCTCAGCCGCCTGCCTCTCCCCCGCTCCTCGGCTGTTCTGCCTTGCAGCTCGCTTGCAGCAGCATTTCACCACCGCGCATCCGGGAACCGCAGGACGGATTGCCGATTTGACCGTCCCGAATCAGGCCGATATCTGCTTACCCGTGTTTTCCGTTGCCTCGGATTCCTAGCTGCTTGCCATCAGCACCACGCCGTCCTTGTGTCGTTCTGATCCTCCACCGCTACGACTCTCGGCCGCGTCCAAGCTTTTCCTCGCGCGAACCAACACTCACACATCGAAACTACCATGCCTTCTCAACGACCCTATTTCCTCTCTTCCTTCCTCGCTGCTTTCCGTCAACAAGGCCCTTCCCTCCAGGCCGGTAATCAACAGCCCAATAAGCAGGCATCAACATCCGCTACCGCCGCTGCCACCGCTTCCTACAGTCAATCCACCGCCGCCGCCTCCGCCCCTCGCACCATCACCGCCAATACCAACTCTCCGGCATCCTCCTCCCATCCTCCATCACATCACCATGCCACATCACCCGCCGCCGCCGTAGCCATCCATTCTGCTTCCGCTCGTCGCCGTGGCAGCGATAGCAGTAGCGAGGGCTTCCGGGACGTTCTCGGGGCAGACAAGTGGTATATTGGCGGCAGGACGGCAACCGGCGAAGAACAGTTCTTCAAGCTCGGCGTGGTGCGGAGGGTAAGAAGCAACGACAGACTCAGCTTGGATCGCTTAAGTTTATGAGACCTCCAAGAACCTCACACTATCGGGGTGACGAATCATGTTCTCGCACATGTCTTGATTCATGGCACATGTTTTGGGGTTTAACGGCGGCGCAACATCAAATTGGGAAACAAAGGAAATTATCTGATATGGGAGGTTGGATGGATATGAACTCATCACGGTTATGGCGTCTGGACTCGGCGTTTGCTAGTTGGGCTTGGGCTCGGTCTTCGTGATCACCACATATAGCTCATTCATGATCAGTTTACAAAAGTTTATGCTTTCATTCTTGATCCTTTCCACCCCCTTACCACATGAACCTTTGGTATCGTCCATCGTCCAGTATGGACCCGTCCTCGGCTCTCCATACATAGGGCCGGTACAGAAATATATACCCTGTCACCACGTTGATGAGGATGAACCATGCGGTCTCAGCGACCAATCTCAGATCGTAATTCTGGATGTGTTTCATCAACCCACCCTGCTGAGACCCGGCCTCCCTCCCAGATAGCGGCAGCCGCCACGCTGGTAAAAGTAAGCGCCATATGACCCACGGGATGATGAAGTACCGCGGTTCCACCAAAGGAGCGGTAATGAGAGAAAGCGTGGTGGCTAACAGGAAGACGAGGGCGGTGGAAGTGGGCACCGGCTCTTCCGAGTAAGAAAGAGGATCGTTGGCCATGGTACGGCCGATGGCTTGTCCGCTAGTTTCCCGAGTCTGCGACGATGCATCTTTGTCAGGGACTGATAGTGTCGTCTGTCGAGAGTCAATGTCGGATGGCATCCACACTGGGTAGTTGATGAAACGCGAGACTGAAAGCACTCTAGGGACAACGGGGCTTGTTGCCGGAGATGTGGAAAGGGAGCCGGCCAGGGCTGCCCATACCATCCATCGGCTGACCGTGTAGGGCAACACCAGCAGAAACCTGATCAACCCTCCTCGTCGTATGGTATACCGGAAGACATAAAACATGTAGTGGCGGTTGTCTGCTAGGGTGAATGGATGGACAATGGTATTATACTTGACGATCGCAAGAGACAAGACCACGGTAAGGATGAGGTAGGCAGGCCAGATGATCATCTTCGACTTAAGCACGAAGTTGACTGCTGTTAAGGGTCTCGGGGTGCTCTTGCTGGAAACTGACTCGTTCTTGGTAGGGTTCGTATCTCTGCCAGACGGAGAAGCGTCCGCTGTTGGTCGCTTCGTTGGTCCAGAACCCACCCCAAGCGATTGTAAGAAGACAGCGGCGACTGGAATGATAGATGGCGCAATCACGGGAAGTGAAAAGAATGCGAAAAAGGGCCAGACGTAGAGCATCTGGGCTAGATGTATCGTAGCGACGTGGTTGGACTTGTCCCCTACAGCGAGTTAGTCACGGCGCCAACTTCAAAGAGTCAATGCCTACCGAGGACGACGCTTCCGTTCCAAGCCACGAAGCTGATGAACGCCGTCAACACAGCAAGGTAAGGCCAGACCTGCCTGAGAACCCTGCCGAGGTTGCATACGCCCGCTATTATGAGACTGATGGCTACGAGGATCATGTCTTGCGATGTTCAGCCGGCGACACGAGATGAGCGGGAACGGCTAGTCTTACCGTCTGGCCACGCCAGGTTGAGCGGCGGATCGTGGACCTCCCCGAGCGAATATCTCCAGGCGGAAAACTTAAGTTGTTCCCACAGCGACTTCAGCACAGGCCTGTCGGTTGGCTGCGGCCTCAGGCTCTTGACGGCGTGGACAGCTTCAAGCCCTCCCAGGAAGATCACGGCCCAGAAAACATTGGTTTGTCGCATCAAGAGACTCATCAGACCAAGCAAGATCGTGGCGAGATCGCTGGCCAAGGGGGCGGTTTCGTGGCCGAGTCTAGACAGGTGGTTCAGAAAGGCAGCCACGACAGCGACCGTGGATAGGACGTCTGTGTAATACAAGCCCGAAAAGAAAAACAGCAGCGGGAAGAGTGCGATATTCAGGGCCGTGTGAGCTGCGTACTGCGAGCGGATCGGGGCTTGGCCAGGGGGCAGCCTGTCATGGAGTCGCGCTTCGATCTGTTGACGGCATTGAAGCGCGAGGTAGGTGAGGAGCAGCAGTCCAGCCACGTTGACGGCACGAAGACTGCCTACATCGCAGCCGATGCTCCCATCCTGCCCCTTTCTGACGACTCCGGGAAGGATGATTGACAATATATATCTGGGAAGACCAAGTCAACCGTGGCTCTTGTAAAAGGGGTTCCATAACAGCACGGCAATTCCGCACATACAGGCCAGGGGGTGTTGTGATCTTGTCGTCCCACTCTTCAAAACTCCCTTGGCAGTACTTCTGCGCTTGCGGGATGTGGAAAAATTCATCCTTGCTTCATCGTCAGTCCGAGTCAAAAGCCATCGGGCACTGGGTCAGCTCACAAGGTACGGCTCAGGGACCAGCTCGGAGACGACGCTTCGCCAGTAGCTGGTGGCGACGGCAAGCAAGCAGGGGAATGGGACAACCCAGCGCGCCGCGGCCCCCGAACGGCTCGAGAAGGCCCAGATAAAGGCAAGTATCGCGAGTGGCAGCGCTATAGGCGTTGGCCGCGACGGGCTCTCGATTGGAGACTTGTCCATCTTGGCTGGTGGTAGGTGCGTGGTTGGATGATCAAAGATACCGGGTGGTGAGCTAGTCGCAAAGCTGCTGGATCGTGCAAGTTTGGCAACTCATCGCCATTGTGCTAACAGAATTAGACAATACCGTTTTTTTGAAGCTGCAGGAGTTGTGTTTGTGAGAGAGTCCGTAGCTTCAATGAGCCGCTTGTGAATGGGGCAGTTGCACCGTGTTAGCTCAGCCCGCTAACACTGTCAGAATCACTGTAATGCAGGTCGATGCGGAGCAAGTGCATAGCTACAAGCTGTTAACAAAGCTTAGGTTTTCTATCCAACTGGCAATTGAAACCGACACGATGCTCTTAAGCATTCGTGAGCGAGTGATGGGTCACTTTTACAGCACTCCATAGGCGATCTAAAAAAAAACGACCGTACCAATCCTCACCTATCATTAGGCATACCTGTTCAGGGCGATGAGTCAAAAGAAACAATCCTGCCCTGAGGAGCAGTCAAATATACCTTCGGGGTGCGATGCTATCAAGGGCATTCAAATCTTTCCCTTCACTGGTGGTATCTCGGTTTGTCTCATCACATCAGCATTGGGAACCACAGATTCATCATGAGAAGTCTATTATATTCTTGTACAAAGCATACACCCAGGTATCTGGAGCGGCGTCGCTGCGCTGGCACAGCCTTGAATTCGAACCCATCCTCCAATTATTTAAAAAGGCTATGCAACAGTTAGCAACGTCCCTCGCATCCGCCGAGAGAGGAAATGGCCAACTCACGTTGTCAGCGGGGTGGACCTCCTTGACGTAGTATCCGGCCAGGAAGGGAAGTTTCTGCAGGGGATTTTAGCCAATGTTCTCTAGCCCAGCATGAGGCCTGGAGTAACTACCATCAGAATGTCCTGCTGAATACGGGGAATTCCAGATGCGAAGAGCAGAGCACCAGCACCGAGGGCGCCAGCGAAAGCAGCAGACTTGAGGCCGCTAGTGGAAACATGTTAGCCAAAATTCCACGCCTATAGCAACGTATATGCTCCAAGTTTCCGTAGCAATATTTCCCAATGCCTGTTGGCATGCCGGTCGTATCTCGCTGCAACTTCCCCAACCAAGCACAATGGATCCTCTCCGCCTTTTCTCGTCCACAATCGCCTCGTAATATTCGGAATATCGACTTACAGTCTTAGGAAGTTCGTGCTGGAGAGGCCATGGTAGTGGGGCTGGAAGTTGTATCTAGCATCGTCGCGTTAGCACCCGGGGTATTTCGATGTGCCGATTCGAGTTGCCCAAAGGTAGCTTCTTGCTGATTTCAACAGAATGCACCATCGGATACAGCGGGAGGTCGCTTCAGGTGTGTATGTCGGACGTACTTGGGGCCATAGGCGCTCTTGAATTCCGCAGCGCGGAAGGGAGTCTGGCGCACGACAATGTTAGCTTCAGATGCCATCCCGAATATGCCTACATATTGACCGCCCCGACACGCAGCGACGGAAATTCGCACAGAGAAAGGCATTCGAGACGTACAGGAGAGACCATGTTGAGTGCGGTGGCGATTGAGGTCGTACCAAGAATCCAATTGCTTCGACAAAGTTTCGTCTGGGGAAAATGATGCCGCTTCTCTGCGCGAGTTTGGACAAAACGGGTGTTGTCGGAAGTGCTGCCTGAGGCCTGCAGCTAACGGCTGTCTACCCAATCAAACACATGCATACCCCGATCCACTGCAGCCGGGCGTGGGTCTCCATCAGCCTTGCGCATCTTGTCCCTAATCCATTTTACCTGGGCAGTTGCTTTGTTCATGGGTCTTGCAAACACTATGCTTCCTTTGCCTTCATCTTGAATTTTTTTTTCTATTCCCCTCGCGCAAGGATGGACAAGGCTATTGATTCCCGCTTCGAGCGGCTAGAGAAGGCCCTTGCGAATCTCATTGATTCGGTCACCAAGTACCATCCGTCTACTGCATACGCCGAGGAGCTGTGCAGTGCCGACAACGAGCTCAGCAAGGGACTGGAAGAAGGTTGGTAGCATATCGCTCTGCTTCCGGCAATGATCCTGATCTATTCGCAGTGCAAACTCACCAGAACAATCACCTCCGTATTCAAGAACTACGCAAGACCTCCAGCGCTCTCGACGCCCAGATTCGCCAAACACTATCCACCCTTGCGTCAACACGTAAAGACATTGTCACAACTCAAACCACCGAATTCCCGCCAGGCCCCAGCTTTCCAATTGCCTATGAAGAGCTTCTGAACTACGCGCGTCGTATCAGCAAGACTACTATGCCTCCCAGTGGCACAATCAATGGCATACCCCCTGTCTCGGAATCACAAACACCCATACCAGAATCACAGCCGCAGTCGGCCATCACGCCCACCGCAATGACGCCCTCGCAATCTCAAACGCAGAGCCCGGCGCCGATGAATGGACTTGCGTCCCAGGCCTCCGAGCCCCCTACGCAGCAAACCACCACCTCCGTCAACACCACGCTCCCCGAGATGATGAGCCAATATCTCAATCCGCTTTCGGGTCAGCTCTTCTTCCCTTGGCCATCGGAGGACAAGATTCGCATGGGAGCAATGGCAATGAATCAGATGTTGGCCGAGCGTGGCATTGACCCCAAAGGATATGATCCCGTGGCAGAAGAAGAGCGCAAGGTTAGAGAGGAGCAGGAGCGCAAGGAGCGCGAAGAGAAAGAGAAACTAGAGCGCGAGGAACGCGAGAAGAAGCTGTGGGAGGAACGGGAGAGACTCCGGCTCGAAAGAGAGCGCCAGAGAGAAAAGGAGCAAGAGGAGTGGAGGAGGTCAAGCGTTGCTGGCGGCGCAGCCGGTGGTCCTGGATCGAGCAAACCTGGCGCCACACCCGGAGAGAAGAAGCAGTTTCAGTTCACGAATCTTGATGATCTGGACGATGACGACGATTGATTCAGACAAACACCATCAGTAGAGGGATAGCGACAACGGCGTAGCAATGAGAACAAAATAATTTCGAGAGATGTCAAGAGTCTAAAATAACATGCCAACACCCCACGGTGCCGGGCCCTGGCGCTCTTGGCCATCTCAATTTTGGTCTAACGGTTGAGCAAACCATCAAGCATGCTTTAACGCGGAACACTTCAAGGCCAGCTGCGCGAGCTTAGGCCATACAAATATTGTTACAGATCATAAAATATAGTCGCTGCGAGACCTCTTAAACCCCTTTCATACCCAATGTCGAGGCTTAGTCAATTTTGATGGATGCGTAAATCTTCCTGACAAACCACCAGCTGGAGAAGTATCCGATAGAACCTAACAACTGTTAGCGGACGGAGAGTAGGGAGATTGGATTACAGGATGACTTACCAGCAAGGATAAAGAAAAGGAAGGAAATCAAGGCACTGTAGCCGATGTAGAGCACCGCTCCGGGTAGTCCTCCAAGCTGCACCTTGGTGACGAGGTAGAGAATGCAGTTGAGGAAGATGTACCCGCCGCTCATGCCGGCGGCCAAGAAAGATCTCCATTGCCAGTTGTAGTTCTCGGCACACAGGAGGAAATAGACCATAAGGATGGTCACGGCAGCGTCCACAACAATCATGAGTCCGTAGCAGAGGAAGAGGAAGCCAAACATGTAGTAGATCCTGCTGAACCAGATAGAGCTCATGATGAAGTAGAGCTCGACAAAGATGGCTCCAAAGGGAAGCAGGCCGACAATCAACATGCTAGGAATAGGCTTGAGGTAGGTAGTGACGGGTGGAATCTGCCGGGGGATCTGATTCGTGCGTACAGGGCTTTCGATCTGCTTTGCGCGGAAGCCGAGCCAAGATCCAGCAAAGGACAAGGGAATGGAAATGACAAACCAAATGGCCACAATAACAAGCATCGTGGTAAATGGTACAGCGCCAGACGATTGCTTGGCCCACAGGAAAAGGTCCAAGAGGAAGAACATGCTAAACACAATCAAGGGAACAAGGACCGGTGTGAGGACGATGTTGAGTTTCCATCGCTCGCCCTGCCAGGCCTTGTATGTTCGAGCAGAGACGTACCCACCCACGAAGCCGAGCACGGTGGACAGGATGAGGATGATGGTTCCGAGAGATCCGCGGTTTGATGGGGACAAGAATCCCAGCAAGGCAAATACGATGGTAAAGCCCGTCATGCCAAACAACTGCGCACCATTTCCGACGAGGATGGAAAGGAGAAGAGGGCGTGGAGGTGCGCGGAAGACGTCGCCATGGACGAGTTTCCAGCCAGAGTCCTCCTGGACGCCGTCCTCAAGAGCCGAGGTGCCGCTGAGATCATCAAGATTGATCTGATCCAAGCGATTATATCGCTGAATGTCTTTCTTGAGGGTTCGCACCAGGATAGACATGACTGTCAGCACCAGGATGACGACAATAATGGCCGTGTCGATCAGCCAGAACCAATGGATCTTGGGGTCGAACACATGCAGATACTTGTCCCAGCGGGTAGCCCAGGCGGTAGGAGACTTGATGTAGTATACGCTGTAACTGAAGGAAACCTGCAGCGACTTCTGCCCATCGGAGATAACAATGGGTGCGTGGTTATCGCTGCAGTCCGCTGCGCCGTTGTCGTACTCCTTGGAGCTAGGCTGCACTACCACACCGACAACGCGAAGCTGGTTCTCGTCTCCGCTGACCTCATGGTACTCGACCCAGATCTCGTAGTGGTTGTTGAAGTAGGCCTGGCCCTGATCATCCATGTATCCCATCTGAAACCCGGGGCTGTAGAATGTGGTGCCAGTGAGCTGATCCTGGATCTGCTGACCAGCCGGGAGACCGTCGACAAGCCAGTTGAAGCTGTAGCCCTTCTCGATGAGAGACTTGACAAACACCAAAGACCCCTCATTGTACTCGGCCTTGCAAAGCGGTTTGCAAGTCTCGTTGACGGCCATGTTCAGCTCGAAGGGTGACGTTTTTATCCTGTCTCCAAAAAGAATGCTTCCTAGACTCTCAGACACGTCCTGCGGTCCGCCGTCGGGCTGGCAGAACTTGAGAGGCGGATAATAATAGTCGTATGACACAACAGAGTGCAGACGCGAGTCCTGAGGTGCCGCGACGGGCCTCATGCTGTTAACGTACAGAGGCACCCTCGATTCGGGCTTATACGAGGTCGGCGCAACGCCGGGGAGGTAGAACGCGGAAGCAAGCTGCGGCAGGACCAGCAACGGGACCCATAGCGCCGGCGGCGCAACGTCTCTGAGATGCATGATCGGCAACCTATCTCATAACCGACGGAAGATGGTCTGGCTAGGAAGCCGTTGGAGCTCTGGACGTGGTTTTCGCTGGAGCAGCCAAGCTTTGCCCCTATGAGGAAGCGGCGAAGATCCCTTGCACGGCAGGCGGGAGAATCGGAAAACTCGGATAGGCTGGATGTAGCGAGAAGACGCGTTAAATTGGTTGTCCGAATGATTGGGTAATGGCGATGACGGTTCGACGAGGACGTGATCAGGCAACGTAAACCAGGGGACGTAGGAGCACAGCTTGTCGCACAGTCGAGCAAAGAAAACAGGATTACATAACTGCCGCTGACGAGAGCGGACAGTTGGTGCGTGCGGAGCCATCCACGACCAACGCCTGTAAAGACTCCAACGGCCAGGCACGTTGGGGCTATCTTTAGCGAGTGCCACCTTGGAGATGTCTCCACTAAAAAGTTCCCCAACTTCGAGGCCGAAACTTTTTTTTATTTTTCGATTTTTCCTAGCTGAAGCCCACGACTTGTGTCATTCTCTGGTCTACGCCCTCATACACCATGGCTGCTCCAACGACGCTCCCGGCGCTGCTGGACTCGTTAACTCAGTCTCTAGCATCGGCCCTCGAGGTTGCTCCCAAGCTGGGCACCATTGAGCAGCCAAAGGACGGCATCTCGCTTCTCGACGTCAAGAATGAGCTACTGCTCTCCTACCTACAGAACCTGATCTTTCTCATACTTTTGAAACTTCGCAACTCGAGGTCAGCCGACAAGGAAGGAAGTGACTCTGCACTGGATGAATCGGTTCGAGCCAAGCTGGTGGAGCTGCGACTATATTTGGAAAAGGGAGCACGCCCGCTTGAGGAAAAGTTGCGGTTTTCGATTGAGCGATTCTTACGGACGGCTCAAGATGCTGAGCGTCGCAAGGCTGCTGAAGCAAAGGCACTCGAAGCAAATGACGGCAGCGATGATGGGGAAGACAGCGAGGCCTCGGATTCTCAGAATATCTCCGATGAGGACGAAGCTGAAAGCCGCACCAAGGCTCAGGCACAACCACGCCGCCACGCAGCAGCACCCAAACTTAACACGATGGTCGACGATGTCGCGGCGCGAACCCTGCAGCGCGACAACGCACCGGCTGGAGTATACCGGCCGCCCAAGCGAGAGCGACAGGTCATGGAGACGAGCCACCAGCGCCGCGAAAAGAACGAACGTCGACCCCTGAGGTCGCACACCATGGACGAGTTTGTGACGTCGGAGCTGTCCGCCGCGCCCCTCGCCGAGCCGAGCATCGGCACCACCATCGTGCAAGGCGGGCGCAAGGTCAAGACGGCGCGGGACCGCAAGGAGGAAGACGAGCGCCGCGAGTACGAAGAGCTGCACTTCACCCGCCTGCCCAAGCAGAGCAAGAAGGACAAGGCCAAGCAGGCCCAGCAGGCGGGCCGTGACACGCGCATGATGTTTGGCGGCGAGGAGTGGCATAACCTGGGCGAGGGCGTCGATCGTATCGACAGGCTCACCAAGCGCAAGCAGACTGGCGGCGGTGTGCGTGCGCTGCTCGACAAGAGCCGCAAGCGTGGCGCCGACACCTCGGATGGGCCCCGGGGGAGTGGGCATGGCGCGGAGATTGGGGAGCGGTATCAAAAGAAGCTCAAGATGCTAGAGACTGGTCGGCGAGACAGGGGCAAGGGGAGGTGAAGTCATATCAGCCATATACCTTGTTTACGATGCTCTGCCTGATTGCGCCTGGCAAAACTGCCATATGTTCAGTACCTTGACGTTTTGTTTCATGACAGCTGCCGTGTGGTGAATTCCAATGTTGCGTATACACTTTTTCGAATGAAGCGATCGCAGTAATCATTCATAGTGGTGACACAGCCAGATAGACTCATTCGATTGCTGCTACTACTATATCTTTGCGATGTTGATGTAAACTTCACATGCAAAAGCCCGATAAGATAAGAGCTTTTTACCGTGGGAAATTTCTCAAAAGTTCACCCCACCATGAACCAAAACATTTGCGTTCAACACATCGTCGATCGCCTTGCCTCGCACCGTTGCAATTCGGGCCATTGAAACATCCCCCCTCCCACGGCTTGCAGGCGAAAACATGGCGGAGCCCGAGAAGAAAAACGGCATGATGGTCGACGACAGCGACGGGACCCTCACCGACGAGGACGACCCCATCACGGCCACCTACAACGTCTACCTCAACCCGTCGCCCCCGGCCGGCCGCCGCATCCTCGTGCTCCAGCAGCCCAACCGCACCGACCAGGCCCCCCACGCGGCGCCGACGGAGCTGCGCCTGAAGCCCCGCTCCGGCATGGTTGAGGTGGACATGGGCATCGACCACAGCGTCGCCTACGACCGCGACAAGGGCCTGCGCTGGGGCCGCATCCTGCAGGCCTCCATGGCGAGCAAGAACGGCGGAAGCCACGGCCTCGCGGGCGGCTTCGGCTTCGGCGCCGTCCAGCAGCGCGGCGGGGCCAGGAAGCGCGCCGACGAGGATGAGGACGAGCACATGGACTGGAACGAGGCCATGCGCCAGCAGAAGGTGTTGACGACGCAGACGCTCGGCGGACAGCTGTCCGGCGACGACGGGGTGCAGTACATGGTTGGCGTCTTCCAAGGCAGTACGATTGCTCCCGGGCTACCTCCACACGAGCTTCGCTGACAGTGTTCATTCGCAGTGGACCTCCATCTCACTCCCGTCTCTTCCCTCGTCCACCTCCGACCCCAACTCCACCACATCGACGCCGCCGCCCAACTCGAGCGTCAAAGCGCGGGTGGCGGCGCAGGCAAGGACGCCGCCCCTAGCGCTGCCAGCGCCGGCCCCCGCGCCATCCACATGACCATAAAGACCACAGCCGACGGCGACTCCGTCACCACCGAGACCATCGCCGACCGCCTGCGCAGCATCCAGGGCGAGCCGTGGCGCAAGATGCGCTACGTCGACGAGAATGACGAGGCCGCCTGGGACGCCTACAACGACAGCCTTTTCTTGAAGCCCACCCAGGCTGAAGGCGACACCGCCCCTCCCGCCGCCGGCGCCGACGAGAAGCCGCCCGTGCTCGAAGACGTTGTGCCCGTGCTGCGTACGCCCTGGGGAGAGACGGAGTATCTCGAGTCCATCTTTGGCAAGAAACCGGTCCCTCCGCCCAAGCCTGTTCCAACACCTGCAAAGGTGAAAGAGGAGCCCAAGGTGAAAGAGGCTCCTGTGCCTCCCAAACCGGAGGCGGAAGAGGCACCGCGGCCACGAGCTACCCGGACAAGGGGCGGCTCCTCCGCAGCTGGTACAGCTCGAAGAGGCACCAGAGGCAAGGCTGGTGGTGCCTGAGCCGCGCCACACATATGCATGGCATTGATCGATGGGGACGGGCGGTGTACAAGGCAAATCGTCTGGCATATGAACTGGCGCAATCGGATTGGCGTATTGACACATTGATGGGACGGCTAGGCGTGTGAAAAATAGACTTGGGGCAGCTTCGCACTTGACTGCATAAAATATCACATTTGTCTTTCAACAGAGCCGTTTTGACAAGCTATCCTATAGCGTTTCTCGACGCATGGTTGATCACATCTGAAGCCAGGCTGGCCCAGATACACACGACTGCTGCCTCCCACGTACTTTACAATTCCGACAAGCATATCATGCTTTTGCAACAACCCCGGAACCCAGTAAGCAATCCTTTGACGTCTCGCAGATAGTAGCGTTCGAACCAAATCCCGTATCATATAAACCCGGTGTAGCCCGGAACAAGAAGCCCGTCATTGTGCACAAAACACCTAAATATAGTCCGTTACTGCAGCAGCTCCACATCCAAGCCAATGGAACGCATGAAAAGGTTGACGCTGCCAAGTCGTTCGGCTGCCATAGTAGGGGGCAGCGTCTTGGAAAGCGACACAGTATCAAGCACGCGATCCTTGACAGCAAGGACCAGCCGCCGTTGCTGATCGTGGGATGCGTTGACACCCATGGCAGCAAGGAGCTGCCAAACGTAGACATCCTCGCCAGTATTAACGCTTCCAGGGAAAATGTAAGGCAGCGACGGCTCGAGTCTGGTGAAGAGTATTTCAAAGGTTCGATCCCTTGACAGAGGTCAGTAAAGAAGAACTTCATCATCAGTAGTGGGCAACTTACCATTGATCCCATTGCTCGGCATTGCCCGCGCCTGTTTGCTTGAGGAGAACAGCTCGGCTCAGGATCAGTGTCAGCATAGACACGCCAATTCTGGTTCTGGCGATCAAGTCAACGTTGAGTTTTGTCGCAATGAGGTTGAGGACCTGATCGACAATGTCCAGGCCAGTGTCGTTGAAATACTGCATCAGGGACGGCATAACCGTGGAGATGAACAGCTCAATGTTTTCGCGCATCCGGGAGTTCAATGGGGTCTCGTCGGCTGAAACCGCAGCACCCTGTATGACGTCCAGCTGGTCAAGATGGTAGATGATCATTGTCAGGATTGTAGCTCGCTGTTCGAAGCCCAGGTGAGGGAAGATCCGAGGAATGGCCTTCTTGCCTTTGGCACAAGATAAGAAAGCGATGAAGGGGTGGGGAACCGTTGCTCCAATAGGCTCATGAACCTTCAGATTCTCCCATAGTTTCGCATTGTGCGATTCCAGGATTCTGGTCCACTCCTGGTGCTTCATCTGCAACTGTTCATCGGCAGCGGCCGTAAGAGGTGGCGGGAGAAGTCGGACATGATCCTCGATCTTCATCAGTGCGTCATACACCTTCTCAACATTGCGCAAGATGGTCTTGCGGTCAAGTCCACTGGCAGGCACAGGTGTCTTCTTGCCTCCGGCGGCTCGAGATTCGCTTTCCGTGCGCTTGATGTTGAGCAGAGGCTTCGGTGTCTTGGCGTTGCTAAACGAAATTTTGCCCAGACTGCCAGCAATGACAAGTTGCGGGTTCTTCGGTTTGTTCTTGGCCGCTTCAACAGCTCTCTGCACCTGCTGCTCCATCCGCTGGATGTGGTTTTCAGCGGGTCTCCCGTGTCGGCGCATTCCACCGTGACGGCTCCCTGTCTGGTAAAGATAGGTTTGAGCAAAAGTGCTCAATGGCTGACTTGGATTCTGACGCTGACCAGCACGGATATGGCTATAGACCTGGTAGTAAAAGTCCTCGGACAGAGAAGCATCGATGCCCTGCTCTACAGGGTTTCCCGTTGTGGAAACGAGTTGCTGCAGCTGAATGCGAGTGATGAAATTCTTGTCCTGCGGGGTCATCAGACCATTGTCCTTGGACAAGAGCCATATCTTGTGGTTTCGCTTCGCCCGTTTGGTTTCCTGGTCTAGCAGAGCAAACTTCTCCTGTTCCGACATCGAAGCCATCTGCGGGTGAGCATGCACCTGGGGTACTCGGGGCACAGAGCCTTGGGACCGAGATGCTTGGTGCCCAGGGAACCCTCCTCTAGAGCCATCTCCGGACAGACGGTTCGGGTTCTGCAGGATCTGGGTCGGTTGCACTTGGGGGCCTTGATAGTGCTGCTGCTGTACGGATGCAACAGGGACATTGTGCGCAGGTGAGGGCGTCTGTTTCGATTGAACATTTTGAGGGCGCTGCAGAATAGTAACAGGGTGGCCGTGTCCATGGTGTTGCGCGGCAAGCTGTGGCTGACTATCTCCATAGGCGACAGAGGGCTGCTGCTGCTGCGGGACGACTTCTGGCAGGGATGACTGAGCCTGAGAAAGGGGAGTCTGGCCCGGCCTTGTCTGCGAACGCATGGCAGCTTCAACTTCCTCTAGGCTCATTACTTTCCGACTCGGTGCAGAGGTGGCATATTGGGTAGCTGGTTGGGGGCTAGGGGCTGGCTTGGCCACCGGTTTGGGAGGCCCTATACCCCAAATGCTCTGGTCCACGTGCAGATCAGGAACCGGCTCCGATTCACGATACTTCTCATACCCAGTGCGAGCAGGTCGACTATACGACTGGGGACCTTGTACCGGGTGATAGGCAGAACGGTTGGAGGGTGCAGCGGCATGGGTGTGGGTTGCTTGAGATTTGGGAACTGGCTGTTGTCGAGTAAATCGGACATGCTCTTCGTCGATAGCATCTGCCACTTTGGCGGTTTGGCCAAAAAAGTCAAAGTCCTTGCCCACCTTGGCAGTGCCAGTCGTGACAGCGTCGCCAAACGTGTCGTCGTTGAAGGCATCGTCGGTTTCGTCCAGTTGGTCTCCGAGGCCGTCGTACGTGTCTTCGAAATCGAGAGCATCATCATCGTTGCCGTCTCGTCGAGACAGCCCGGCGAACGGGTCATATGCTTGCGAGAAGCCAGGGGCCGCCGTATTGTGGCGGCCCGACGCATCGAACCCGAAGAAGGACATGATGTCTGAAGCCTGCTCTTCTGCGAGTTCTGTTATGGTGTCAGCTATACATCAACAACTCGAGTCAGATGGGGCTAAGAGCAAGACGAATGCTTTGCGCCAATGCAGGGAGAAGTAGGAGGCCCTGTCGACGGGGCAAGCTTGGTCACTGGACGGAAACTCAGACAACATTCCCACAGTACTGTCGTCAACGTGGCGCCTCCGACGAGCACGAGAAACGACTTAGTTTGAGCTTGTTCTCCTCCAACCCTCGAAGCATGTCGCATCTGGGCGGTCCCACATCGAAGCTTTTCGAAAGCATGATTCGCCATCTCCGAATGGTATCATAGCCCTTTGGGCGCATGCGAATCTCCTAGCATGACTGCATGGTGGTGTCTGGAGTAATGCAAGAAAGTGACTACTCACCACTAAGAGGACGAGGGTTTCGATCGGGATGAGGACAGACGCAAAGCTATCATGGTGCCTCGAGCGCAAAATGAGGAAAATTGCGTAATTTGAACCAGCTGTGGGAGGCAGGTCGAGAAGCCGCGGCACCAGGGTAGTAAATCGATTAGAATAGATAACCCAAAATAGAAGCTTGTTGGCTGAGAAAGATGCAAGATCGGTCAAAAGAAAGAGGCGGAGAAGGCACACCGCGAGGCTGATGCCCGAGTGTGGTTGTGAGTTGGTGATGACCAGTTCACTTTGTTGAAGCCTTCCCCCACGTTGGCCCAACCAAGGTTGCACGTTGCTCCATGGGATACCTTGTAGCAGTCACGTGCGGTGACGACGCTAGCCTTATACGGTTGAAGAACCACCGACTGTGATAGCCTCGCGAGACTGTGCCGTGAAATTCGGATATTCACACCTAGAACTTTACGGGACATGAGGCAATGCCTCTTTTCTATTTCTTGTCCCACTTGCTCTATACAGGATAGAATCATGCGATGAACTTTTGATTGCCACATTTGTGAACCTACGCGAGCTGCATTCGTGGAGAGAATGTGGACATCTCCATGTCTCATCGAGGGCGATTGAGAGAGCATTAAAAGCCCAAAGAGCAATACTTATCACATCCTAGAAACCATTTCCTGGCCCAATAAACCAACCATATGTATCTGGCGACTGGAGCCAATCTGTCGCTGGCGGTAGCAGACACGGTCTGTGGTCTAGGGTAGGCCGTCTCTTGCAAGCCGCATCTGAGGCCAAAGTTCCATCTCTTTTCAATTTTGCGCAAAATAGCACTAACCATGTTTCTTTTTGTTTTTCTGAGCTCATCCGCGAAAGACGAAAGATGGCACACTTGAGCTGCATAGGGGAGAGCTCAAAGAACCGAGCAATGATTGCTAATGTGAAGTCCCTGATCCGTACCGTGCACGATTGAACCCCCTCTCCTCCAAGCATTCAATGTATTGGCGTATATAGGCAAGTACATACAAGAGGGGGGCTGTCATATGTCCTGCGAGGGGCCCGCCATCTAGCCACACCAACTCCTTTTGATTCAAAAACCGGTCGGAAGGGCACACGGAATGGGTGGACCCTGGACATGTGCAAAGCATGCCCGACATGCGCAGCGGTGGATTGTGCGGGGGACGAGGACTGTTCGCAATGGCCAGAGCCCGACGACGGAATGGAAGGTCCCGGAGCACTAGCCGTGAACCTCGTCGACTGCTCCTTTTGCGACGTGCATCTGCCCTCCCTATGGCTTACTTGCCTTATCTAGGTGGCCAAGTACCGAACGGTAGGAACGCCGCCGAGGTCCCTGAATCGAGACCTGCGTGCCAGCCACAACAGGGGACTTTGCGGGTAGTGGGACGCACGATGGGCCAGGTTTCGAGACAGCGTCTCAGCTGTGACAAGTGGAGCGACGGTGCCCTTTTCAAAGCCAGGCCAATACTGCAGCTTCTCCGTAAAAACTGTGTCTAGACCTAATTGATAAAGGGTCAGTTGTTCAGGAAGGGAGGAAGGAAAAAGGTGGAAATCAAATTGCCCGCCCTTGGTTGGCCTTTTTTTTTTCCCTCTTCGTCTTAAACACCTGTTTTCCTGCGTACTCTTCTTCATACACACCTTCCCACATTGAACTTGTTCTCTCCACCACCATCCAGCATTCGCTCCATCAACTCGAGAGACGCCTCCGCTGCTCTGGACATGGTGGTACTGCCCGTTGCTCCAGGTTTTATTTAGGAGGAAGCTCCCAAACGACGGAAACACCCCTGTCGTCGCTCGCCCGTCATCGAGAAGCCGTTCCCGTCTGGCTGATCCGCTTTTGACATTCCCCTGAGCCTGACTAAGCTGGGCAAGCTGCGACACGTTGCCCCTGGTCCCATTGCTCCTCTCTCCTCGTATTCTATCTTGCAGCATCATCACATCCAACAATCAGAGTATCTCGCCCGTCATGATGACAGGCGGAAGCGCGCGCTACGTGCGCTACATCGCAATTGCGATCATCGTACGTGATGCCGCTTGACTGCCGCCCTTTTCTGTTGGCACGAACATGTTGAACTGACCCCCTTCGCAGACCCTGGCAGTCTTCTACTTCGTCTCCCATTCCAAATACGAAGGCGTCGGCGTCCACCCTCAGCAACCCGAAGCTCCTTTCAAGCAGTCTGAAGATGAAGCCTCCACTAACGAAAAGCCAAAAATTCCTTCTGGCAGTGCGGATCAACACCCCATGGCCATGACTCCCGCGGACCCAGGCTGGAACGATCTCCTCGGCACTGCCTCTGGCCCTCGAGTCAATGCTACTTTCGTCACTCTCGCCCGCAACAGCGACGTCTGGGACATTGCTCGTTCCATTCGTCAGGTCGAAGACCGTTTCAATCGACGATACAATTATGACTGGGTCTTCCTCAACGACAAGCCTTTCGACTCTACCTTCAAGAAGGTCACTTCCTCTCTCGTCTCGGGCAACACCTTTTACGGCGAAATCCCCACCGAGCACTGGTCGTTCCCCTCGTGGATTGATCAGGAGAAGGCAAAGAAGGTCCGCGAGGACATGGCAGAGCGCAAGATTATTTATGGAGACTCTATCAGCTACCGACACATGTGCCGGTTTGAGTCCGGCTTCTTCTTCCGTCACCCCCTCATGATGAACTACGAGTACTACTGGCGCGTCGAACCCTCCATCGAGCTCTATTGCGACATCCACTACGATCCGTTCCGTGTCATGGTTGAGCAGAAGAAGAAGTACAGCTTTGTCCTCAGTCTGTACGAGTACAAGGAGACGATCCCTACTCTCTGGGACAGCACCAAGAAGTTCATGACCAACCATCCCGAACACATTTCTGCCGACAACTCCATGAAATTCCTCAGTGACGATGGCGGCGACAACTATAACCTTTGCCACTTTGTAAGTCACCAGTGCCATACACCTCTTGCGGTTGGTATTCCCAGTTGAGCCAGCAATCAGCTAACGCGATGATTAAGTGGTCCAACTTTGAGGTTGGCAGTCTCGACTGGCTGCGCAGCCAGGCTTATATTGATTTCTTCGAGTCACTCGACCAGGACGGTGGTTTCTTCTACGAGCGTTGGGGTGATGCTCCCGTTCACTCCATCGCTGCGGGCTTGCTGCTCAACAAGGACGAAATCCACTTTTTCAACGACATTGCCTACTGGCACGTTCCCTTCACACATTGCCCCACGGGCGAGCAGAAGCGCATCGATCTCCGATGCCACTGTAACCCCAAGGAGAACTTTGACTGGAAGGGCTATTCTTGTACGGATGACGCCCCAACCTCTATCTGCAGCTCAAACTGACCGTGTTCGCAGGCACTTCTAGGTACTTCGACATCAATGGGCTGGAGAAGCCAGAGGGCTACGAAAACCAGCAGGACTGAATGAGAGACTTCGCTTGATGGTTCGGAGGTGGCGCTTTTCTTTATGCTTGAACCATGCTTCGAGTTGCAATCAAACTCGACTAGGGGACCCCGGATCCCTACAACACAAGCAATGATTTGACAGGGACTTTCACACAATGGGCAGGCGTAAAGGTTGTGATGCTTTGGACAGCTATCTGCATGTAAATATACTTGGAATCGTGATGACCTGGGTCGGGTTACATGATTCATGTTTCGGGTTCCAGCTTTGGTGGAACACTCCCATTCTATCGTGATGGTAATACAAAAGCTTTCTGCGCGTCGATTGACTTATTCCTCTCTGCGCATATCTCAATCCGCTCCAATGCCTCTATAGTGTTACACATATATCCTGTCTGCTTGTCCCTTTCCCCTAGCCCACTGTTGCCGTCTTGGGCTTCTTTGTGCCGTACTTGCTTCGGCTGTTGGCACGGTTTGCAACACCTCCCTTAAATCGAAAGAAATTAGTCGTGCATCCCGTAGATGACTCTTGAGTCGTTTAAAACATACCAGATCCAACGCTCCTCGCACCAAGTGGTATCTCACACCGGGGCAATCCTGCGTACGTCCACCGCGAACCAGCACGACACTGTGCTGCTGGATATTATGACCCTCGCCGGGGATGTAGGCGGTGACGACGGAGCCCGAGGACAGCCGAACACGGGCCGTCTTGCGCTCGCCCGAGTTGGGCTTCTTGGGCTTGACGACGCCGACACGCAGGCATACGCCCTTGAGCGCGGGGGCCTGAATCTTGGACAGGGCCGGGGAGATGGCGTGGCGGGCCTTCTTGCCCTTGCGCGCGCCGGCGAGGATCTGGTTGAGCGTCGTGGCGCGGGCGGCCGTCGTGGTGAAGGTGCGGAGCGGTTGGGGGGACGGGTGCGGCAGGGCGGCGAGGAGGGGCCGGCGGGTGGCGGGGGAGAAGAATTGGCGGAAGATGGAGCCGGCCATGGCGGGCGAGGTTGGGACAGCAGCGCGGTGTCTGGTTGTCGACTTGCTGGACCTTGGAGTATCGGGACATCGACCTACCAAGGGATGGGCTTACACCCAAAATCTCGAACTAGCAAAGGCTCCACGTGATGCATCGGAACAATGATTAATCCGCATTTACCTAGTCAGGATCATAGACCCCTGGACGTCCTGCCTGCATGGCTGTCACATGTTGCACGCCATGCTGGCCAATGACCTGACGTCAAGCGGGAAAACGCCGGCTCCGCCCCCACAAAAAGGATATCCTCGGCTTGTGCCCCAGACGATCTCCATCGCCCCGGCTGCTCGGCCAAGACCCTGCCTGGCTGTCATCGACTCCCCTTCCCTCACCGGCTTAAATTAAAACGATTCTTACTTGTGTCTCCCACTGCCGGGCGTACTCCGACGTAGAAAGGCACATCTGCTGGATTTATTTAGCTTTTCTTTGTTCCCAGTCCCTTTCTTTTTGTGATACAACGGACAAGTCGCCACGATGTCTTCGTTTACACGGATAGTTCGACCGGTGCTGGGTCGAGGAAGAGGTATTGCACCGAGGATAGCGAGGAACATGACTCCCACACCATTGTGCCGGGTTAACCTGTAAGAAACCTCCCAGAGCAAAGTTGCCGCGTGAGGCATTGATGCTAAGATGCATCGAACAGGACGCGCCCCCTCTCGACGACATCCCCCCTCCGCTACTCCCCCGCCGACCTCTCCGAGATCCCGCCCACGCCCATCAGCCACCTCTCTGAGGTCGAGGCCGCCATGGCCGACACCGTGTCAAAGTTCGCCAACGACGTGGTGCTGCCGCGGGTGCGCGCCATGGACGAGGCCGAAGAGATGGACCCGGCCATCGTGGAGCAGCTGTTCGAGCAGGGGCTCATGGGCGTCGAGATCCCCGAGGAGTACGGCGGGGCCGGCATGAACTTCACGGCAGCCATCATCGGCATCGAGGAGCTGGCCCGCGTCGACCCCAGCGTCAGCGTCCTCGTCGACGTGCACAACACGCTGTGCAACACCGCCCTGCTCAAGTGGGGGTCCGAGGCCCTGAAGCAGAAGTACCTCCCGCGCCTCGCCACCGACACCGTCGCCTCCTTCTGCCTGTCGGAGCCCGCGTCCGGCTCCGACGCCTTCGCCCTCACCACCAAGGCCACCGAGACGAGCGACGGCTTCACTATCTCGGGCGGCAAGATGTGGATAACCAACTCCATGGAGGCCAAGTTCTTCATCGTCTTCGCCAACCTCGACCCGAGCAAGGGCTACCGCGGCATCTCCGCCTTTATCGTCGACAAGGACACCCCCGGCTTCAGCATCGCCAAGAAGGAGAAGAAGCTTGGCATCCGCGCCAGCAGCACTTGCGTCCTTAACTTCGACGACGTCAAGGTGCCCAAGGAGAACCTGCTGGGCGAGCGCGGCCAGGGCTACAAGTATGCCATTGGTATCCTCAACGAGGGCCGCATCGGCATCGCCGCCCAGATGACGGGCCTGGCCCTCGGCGCCTTCGACAACGCCGTTCGCTACGTCTGGAATGACCGCAAGCAGTTCGGCTCCCTGGTCGGCGAGTTCCAGGGCATGCAGCACCAGATCGCCCAGTCCTACACCGAGATTGCCGCCGCGCGTGCGCTCGTGTACAACGCCGCTCGCAAGAAGGAGGCTGGCGAGGACTTTGTCAAGGACGCGGCCATGGCCAAGCTGTACGCCTCCCAGGTCGCTGGCCGCGTCAGTGGCCTTGCTATTGAGTGGATGGGCGGCATGGGCTTCGTTCGCGAAGGGCTAGCCGAGAAGTTCTGGCGTGACAGCAAGATCGGCGCCATCTACGAGGGCACGAGCAATATCCAGTAAGCAATCTTCCCTCAATCATCCCTGTCGAGTGTTTCCTAACAAGCAACAGGTTGAATACCATTGCAAAACTTCTGCAGAAGGAGTACACTGTATAGTCATAGACGTGATTAAGAGCAAAGGGATTGGCGTGCGATAGCCGTGCTGTTTTACATAAAACTTTGGTTGCGGGTTCTCATTTCACATTACTTGCTCACCAATAAACAAAGAAACATCTTTCACGCACCGTACCATTACACAACAACTGTGGTCATTGACAAAGGCACATGCCTGCAGCAAAAACTCGTTCATGATTATTTGTATGCTAAAGACCAGACACCCGCTGTGTAACTTTTATCAAAATTTGCTTGCCATCTTCACGCTGTCGGAATGATTCATAACACGCTTCATCATTCTGCCTTTATCAAGGACTTGACGCTGTAGTAGAGACGCTTTGGCGAAGCCCCTGAAATATGCTAGGACGGGGGGAAGCCGAGAGGCCATTCGCGCTTCATGGGAGGAGGATTATCGGAGTGTCGCTTGCGTGGCGATGTGCCCTACCAGCCCTTCTGTTCAGCTGTTCTTTCAGCGAAGAGGTTCGAGGTCTTCTTGATTGTGATTTGTAGAATGTCTTCTCTCCTTGAGAGGGATGTCTCACATTCTTCTTAAAGCCCTGTAGGACAACTATTCAAAGTCGGCCGTGTAAGAGAAGCCGCGGAACTCTTCTTGCATGGCTTGCGAAAGAACTGTAACGTGTTAGTAGTCGGACACACGGTAACCGAAAATTGGAGTAGAGCCTTACCAGTCTGGACCGGAGTGAGCACTGGTGTGACACTAGTGAATTCGGAGTCGAAGTTACTCGTATCGGTCGCGTTCTTGATGGTGGGCAAGAAAGGTGGCTGCACTCGCTTGTGGTATATATCGTCCCAGTTGATGTTCCTAAAGAATGGCTGGTTCATGACTTCTTGCGCATCCGTCGGTCCGCTTCCCAGTCGCTGATCGGGCTCCCGAGTAAGGAGCTTCTGGAGTATGGCCACAGAGTCTCTGGGCATGTGGATAGGGTAAAGGGGCTCGTCGCTGAGAATGGCATCATAAATTTCATCCTCGTCTTCGCCCCTGAATGGAGATTGCTGCAGGAGCATTTGATAAATCAGGACGCCGAAAGCCCACCAATCCACGGCTCGCCCATATTTCTTGTCGAGTAGGATCTGTCAGGCTTGTTAGAAGAGCAATTTCACCAACGATGTCATAACATACCTCGGGAGCCATGAACTCGGGGGTTCCGCAGAAAGTACTTGTAGTAGCGCCAAACCACATCTCCTCCTTGCAAAGTCCGTAATCAGCGATCTTGATATGACCGTCTAGTGTCAGCAGAATGTTGTCGAGCTTGAGATCGCGATAGATGACCCCGTTCTCATGGAAGTACTTGAGGGCCAGGCACACCTCAGCCGCGTAGAACCTTTGCGTGCGTTAGCAAAGACTGATATCAACGAACCGTGGAGTCAATGCACTTACTGGGCCCGCTTAGTTCCAAATTGACCACGCTGGATGTGAAGCATCAAATCACCACCGCTGATGTACTCCATGACGAAGTAGACTCTGGTTTCCGTTTGGAAGCATGCGTGGAGGGTCGTCAGGAATGGGTGGCGCTCCCGGTTGGCAATCAAGAACACGCGCTTTTCTGAACGAATGCTCTCCACTTCGTCGTTCTCGATGATGAATTCCTTCTTGAGCACCTTAATGGCATAAAGACGCCGCGACCGCTTTGTCTCCGCAAGCATGACCTTGCCAAAGTTACCCTTACCCAAGACAGCGAGGAAGTTGAAATGGTCCAGGCCGATGCGTTGACCAGTTCCAGGGTCCGTGGCCAACGGTAGCTGCTTACGTTGAGCTGCCGACGGAATGATTCCTCCCTGCTGGGAAACTGGGGAGGGCATTTGATCCTGGGGCTTAGGTGTAGCACCTCCCTGTTGGTAAGGCACTTGCTGCTGCTGCTGCTGCTGCTGAATGGGTGACTGCAATGGCTGAAGCGAAGGCTGTTGCGGTTGTTGCTGAGGAGGTCGTGCTTGCACAGCAGGCTGAGCCACTGGCTGGCTGCCGTAACCCTGGTTCACATTCACATAGTCTGCCGGGTTGTATTTCCTTTGCTGCGGTGTAGGACCGTAGTGCCCGCTTAGACCGTATGGATCCTCCACAGGTGTTGTCTGCGGCGATTGTTGGGACTGCTCATAATTACCATAACGAGAATAGTCGGACTGTCGTGAGCCTTGATTAGACATGGCGGCCGAGGCAGCGGCAGCGGCTGCTGCTGTAGCAGAACTGGACGACGTTCGATCTGGTTGCGGCCGCGCTGCCTGGTTGGCGTACTTTGCCGCTTCGGCAGCCTCGGGAGACGTTGGCACGCCGGAATAGTTCAAATTACTTGATCCCGACATTGAAGGAGAAGGTGAGTGCGCAGTGGCAGGACTCATCTTCCCGGGGCCTGTTCTCAACGTCTTCTCGGGCAAGGAGATGGCCTTTGCCTGTCTCTGTTTCTGTGTCCTGATGCCGTCAAGAATCTGGTTGGCCACAGCCATTGACATGCCACAGAAATCTGGAATGAAAAGCTGACAATGTGCGTGACACGTTGAGCTGCATTCTGTGCCATATCGTTAGTTGAATCCGCCTCCGTTATATTCGCGGACCCTGCAACTTACCCACGCATCTTCGGCAATTTTTCTTGCCAAATGGGAGCATATAACCGCAGTGGCAGCACCAGGTGGCCGTCATGTTGGAGAATGGCTGGAACCTGTGAGGGATGCGGTGGTTGATCTTTTCCTCGTCGGGATCTGTCTCAGCGTTGCTCTTGCTGATACATTTGGTAACAACATTAGTGTAACATTTGGTGTGGCAAGTCAACTTGCAGTCCTCGCACTGCATGCCTGCCGAGGACTTGAGGAACTCGGTGCACAGAGCACAGCGCATAATGTTGTAGAACTGGTGCTGGACAAACTTGTGCCCGTACATCTCGTGGACCTCGTCCTTGCGGCGCACGGCCATTCTTCTTCCCAGACCCGCATCGGGCTTGCGGTTAACATTGCCTTTATCGAATTTCATCGTAAGATAAATCTGCCCGGTAGGCTCGAGGTTGAACCACCCCTCGATGGGCCCTGTAACGACTTGCGGCTGTGGGCCAGGAGTGCCGAAAGCTGCATTTGGATTTGGCCCGGGGCCGGTAGGCGAGGTAGGACCGCCGCCCATCGGGTTCTGAGCCGGGCTCATGGGAAACTGTGGAGGAGCCGCGGAGGAGTTCCCCATTCGGTCGGCCGATACCCAGCCGGAACTGTTCATCTCGGCTTCGATCCTCTTACGACGCATCTCTTCGACGATGTCGGATATCCTCACCCATAGCATAGCTATAGGAACGGGGTGCTCGCCAGGCTTGTCGTACACTGTAAGCTCCACTTCGTTGGCCTTTTCCACCGTCATCGCGCCGGGCTCCCCGTCCCAGCGATCGTTGCGGGTTGTGCGCGTTCTTCCGACAACAGCATCCTCAACCTTGACAGCAACGAACGTTTCGGGTCCTCTAGTGAACCTGCCTGTCATTGCGTGATCCACGTCCTTAATGGCTCCAATGCGAATTTCGAGTTGGCCAGTGAGCGGCTTTCGAAGATTGGGCGTGTTGATGGAGTCATCTGGTAAGGTCAGCCAGAGAGCACGAGCACGGATCCGGGGAAGGGTCTAGGACTTGCGTCCACACGTACCATCTTGAGCGTCGGCAGGTACATCAACGTGCAGCTCCTCATACCTTTTCCAGGCGGCCTTTAAGAGTACAAGCTTCTGCTTGCTTTCCCCCCTTCGGGCGGCAGCATCGGCTTTGCTTTTTCGATCACCCTCCATCTGATACAGCTGCACCATCTTTTCGACGCCTTTGAGGTATTGTGTCTCGACGTCGAGTTTAAATTTGATTTGCGACAACATGAGCTGGATTCGCGGTCCCAAGTATGGCGTATCGTATTTTATAAGATCTGTGAGTAAAAAGGTTGTGTCCGCGTTAGAATCACAAAACGAGTCTGGCCAAAGGCACGACGACAAGATCTACGAACCTAGCTTAGTGTAGTTCGGCCTTGTTTTGGGGGCGCCTGGGTTGGAGGACTCCTGGACGTAGGGATGGCGAGGGGGTGCCAATTCGCCTTGACCATAGCTTCCAGGACCGTAGGCGCCATGCTCCCCCCAGCTGCCGGCGGAATCCTTAGGCGGCGGAGCAGGAGGTGAGGTGGGATCTTGCGGGTTTCTGCCGGAACCAGTCGCCGAGCCGCCGGGAGTATTGATGGACATGTTGTCAACGCCTTGGTTTAGCCTGCGAAGCTGGAGCTCCTGCAGCTTGTCCTCGAAGAACTGAAGGTTCCGGCGGCCGTCCCGCATCTGACTGTCGAGCCGCGAGCGGACGCCTTCGTTGGTGGTCGAGGCCCGCATAACATTTGCGGCATTGATGAGCGCCTTCTCGCGCTCAATCTTTTTGAGAATATCCCGGATCGTCTCATCGTCGTTCATGGCCGCGGTAGAGCAGCGCGATGCGTACGCGCTAGACGAAGACCAGGAAAAGGTGCTGAGAAGAGAGAAAGGGGGAAGGGGGAAGGGGGAAGGGGAAAAGGCTGAGGGTAGAGAGAGCCAAAGGTCAAGGTCGGGGTGTGTGGTTGAGGGTAAGGCAAGGTCAAGACGCGAGGGCGGGGGGGGGATAAGAAAATAATAGATATGGATAAGAGGGCCCTGCCGGTTGGCACAGAGAGGGGGGTCTCAAGAAGCAACTCGCAAGAAAGAGGGGGAGAGAAGAAAGAGAAAAGGAAGTAGAGGAAACGAGATCAGAGCAGAGGCAGGCTCCCCACCACAAACAGCTATCCTATCGCAATGGGTTATTGATACGGGCGTGGTGTATAAATTCGTGTGCAGTATTCGCGTGGTCGACCATAGCTAAAGGGTGGTGCGAAGGTTGCTGAGGGTGGAGATTTGGGATCCGACGGCGCAGGTGTTTGGGATGCCCGAAAGATGTCGTCAGTGACGGACGGGGGGGAGGGAAGTCGCAAGCCCAGGCCTTGGCGGGGTAGACTCTGTTGCTTTTCCAGGTATTCAATGCCATCCAACCACAGGTGGGGGGGCCTGTTGCCAGGCACCAGCATTCGGCCTGCAGCGCACCTTCCTCTACCCCACCTGTCGTCCTAGGAGGCGCATAGGGTGCTGTCGTCAGCGAATTTTGTGTAGGTTCGATGGCCACTAATTTATCCTAAATTACAACCATGTCATCTGGAGCTCGGTATTTTTCTGCTCAGAGGTCTGGGCACCGTGTTCGGAGAGAAGACTACAGTAGAGGAAAACAATAATATTGTACTGGTTCATTGTCAAAAAGGTGAGGCAGCAAATGATGCTGTTTATAACTTGGGCAGAAATTATCATGATCTCAGCAGGGGTGCGCACGCGAAGATAACTTCCCTATTGTATCGTGGTCAACTTTTTCAGTACGATACCTTACTTACGACTCACTAGAGTAAGATAGGTAGCCGACACGATACTACTGATAGCCTCTCGAGTGTACGAGAGCTAATCATGCCCATTCTGTAGGTATGTTGTCGCAGTCTGTCTTTGAGAAAAGGCATCTACAAATCATGATCACTGAGCTTGCGTAGAAGACCAAGGTAAAGTGACTGCACGCAGCCTATGCCAGGACGCTGGTACCCGTGACGCAGGTACCATGCCTCATAACTGACTCCCACTGTTTGCCATGCTTCGTCAAATGTACGATGGCCAACACAGCGTTTACACTTCACTAGGCAACGCTAAATGCTCAACGACGAAACAAGACGGTGGCAGTGCTTCTCCGACACTTTGCTTTGGAATCAAACGCTCATCGGCATTAACCGTCCGACACTGGTTTAGGCACGGATGCATGTATGACACAATTTGCCTGTCACTGTGTGTGTAAAATCATCTAGGACTCATCTAGGACTCGAAAGTCCTAGGCCTTTGATGTCTGCCATGTGACGCACGGATAGCAAAATCGTTCCATTTCGGGTGCTGCACCATGCAGGCCCTAATCTTATACCTCTGCAATCGCAGCATGTCCATCCATTGCCCTACAGGGCCATGGACGCGATCCGAATGGCCATCATCCATGCCTGTCAACAAATCTCCTAGCACAGCTTTGACTCGTCCCTGGGCCCTAGATAGCTCAGCCGATCGAATCTGTCTAGCAATGTGCAGTAATCGTGTAGCTCCATGCAAATCCGCCTACGGTAGGAGCCGAGGCCAGGCTCCGTTGGCGGCAGCGTGGGTCCATATGCGATGCGTATCTCGGCAGAGGATCGAGAAGCCGGAGTTCGCCTGCGTAAGCCGTGAAGTTGTCACACGGTCGATACCCCGATATTTGATGGCGATGGCGTGTGCCTGTTTACTCAACTCACAATGTTTAACATGCTACGTTGCACATCGACAGCTCCATCAGTACAAGGACTTCCCAATTTGTTCTACTCACATCCTTATTATACACATTTGTAGTATACATGGTATCACAGATTAGTACATGCCAACGAGCTGGTTTGCTTCCACCGAACCGGCCTCGGCAACCTACCTCCGCACTAGGAAAAATGCAAAGGCCCCTACAATCGTTGCGCCAGCGATGGCACCTTCCAGTGCTAGTAGTGAGGCATCCTTCATCCGCAGGTCGATCACTCGGTCGCTGGCCAAGTCTATTGCCGCCTCCTTCCACGTTGCAGGATCGGCTAGCAGCTCCGTCCAGGTTCTGGTGATTACCGGTTCGTCCTCCAAAGGAACCACAACGGGCTCGTCCACGGCTGGAGGCGGTACCTCGGCCTCAGCGGCGACCACCAATGGTGTCTGCTTCTCAGCTTCCAGGAGCGCTCGCAAGGCAGCCAATTCGCCCCGGACTTCTTCAAGGACCACCTTCTCCTCCGCTACAACACCCTTGACAAGCCTCTTCCTCTTCCACGGCTCCGCCACAAATTGCAAGAGCAAGAAGAGGAGAAAGTTCATGCCCATCAGACCCCAGGTCCCCCAAGTGCTTGCTCTTCGAATCCTGTCGCTCCAGATCTGCTCCTCGTGGTACCTATTCAGAATACCCGAGTTCAGTTTTTGATTCAACTTTTGCTCGTCCGCCTCTGCCTCGGTCAGGGCTTCCTGGGCTGCAGCTACTTCGCCCTCGAGCTCGTGGTCTGCTCTGTACAGTTTCGTGAAGCGCTCGAGGTCATCAGGCGACCAGGTATCCTTGCGGGCCAATAAGGTCGTCACCTCGCGTTGGGTGTTTGCTCGCTTCGTGTTGGAGGTTTTGTACGCCAGTCGCGCGTTGCGGACCCGATTTTGAGCGTTGGTGAGGGACGCTTCGAGAGCTGCGTTCTCTGCTTTGATGCTCTCGATCCCAGAGTAGCCGGTGATATCGTTCAGCTTCTGCGATGCGTTGAATGCTCGAACTTGGATGTCGTCCATGATCTGACTCAATTTCAGATTGAGGGCGCTGCGTCTGCTCTCTGTGGTCGAGGGAAGCTCATGGTGAGATGCGGGTGGTGGTTCAGCAGCAGACGTCGAACTGGTGGGTGCATCGCTGTGCTCTTTGGGCTGTTCCGAGTCCTTGGGGGGTGGCTGCGCCGAGTAAAATCGTATGGGCTTTGCAACTGCCTGAATCTTGCAGCGTTGACCCGGTATCGAGACACTTGGCCGCACGAAACCAATGAAGGCCGAGCTCAATAGCTCCGGCCTTGAACTCAATTGCAGCCGCGTGGGATGCAAGGCCGCACGAGCAGCCGATCGAGCAAAGGGCCGCATCCGTAGCACCGAAGCTCTCGTGGAGTCGAAGATCGCTTGCCGTCCGATGAAAGGTCGTTAATCCATCACCAGCTCACCGAGCTCGGGCTGTTGATCTTTTCGGCGGGTGTGCGGCCGAGGTGCCGTAATCAACCTATTTTCTGCCCGAAGTGTAGGGTTGACCGCCTTTGGCGACTGACTTCCAGGGGCGCCGGCGCCGTAACGGGGATTTTCAGGGCCTGCTTCGGCCGGACCCTCAGATGACGACATAGGCCATTCGTCAGTCGATAATACAAATGCCAAAAGAGTTTCTGAACCAAGCCATGTCGCAAGAATAATAGAGCGAATTTATTGAAAATGGATTTTCAAATTTGAGCTTTTCTGCAAAATCTTTTGAGAGTCTTGTTACATGTCGTGTTGCTGCGAGGAGGTAAAGGAGGAAACAACCAACACGCCAAGATGCTCTTCACGCAGACTATGAGCGTGAAGTCGGTGAAACGAGTTTTTATGCGGGTTTTATCCTTCAATTGGTACCTATTACCGTCACCCTAATGTACTTGGCTGTTGATCTTAGCGATTACTAGAATAGTCCCTCCTTATAATCGTGTTTTTCTCATGCGGTCCACGTCTGTGCCGGCGTCCCCACGCTCTGTTGAGATGGACCCTTGATGTACATTATACTGCCCCTCCAACCTCGAGACGATACCCCTCCAACAACTGAATTTAAAACTCTCACTCTGGGCGCGAGAAGCAACTCATCGCATCTTCTCATTCTCATTGCAGTAGACCAAAAACGTTGCTTCTTGCCTCATCTCTTTTCTGTACTAATTGATATTTACTGTATTTCCCTAAGGGCAATTCATCAAAATGGGCTCAACCACAGACACGCCAGCGCTGGCGACGAACCCCAAGTTCATCTTCTTCACAGACTTCGACGGCACCATCACCACCGCCGATTCTAACGACCACCTCACAGACAATTACGGCTTCGGCCTGGAGAAGCGCCGTGTGCAGAACGAAGAGGTGCTCTTCGAGCGCATGCACTTCCGCGACTCCTTCCGCGACATGATGGACAGCATCAAGACGCCCCTGGACCAGTGCATTGAGATTCTCAAGAAGAACATCCGTCTCGATCCCGGGTTCAAGGACTTCTACGACTGGGCCCAGGAGAACAACGTGCCCATTGTTATCCTGAGCGGCGGCATGCAGCCTGTAATTCGGGCGCTGCTGGACACGCTGTTGGGGCCGAACTGGAACATCCAGGTCGTGAGCAATGACGTTGGGCCGCGTGAGGGCAAGACCGTCAATGAAGAGGGGGGCTGGCAGATTCTCTTCCATGACGAAAGGTACAGTACCTTGGCTTTGCTATTCATCCCGCGAATTTTGTCACGTAATACTAAATCGGACAATGAAGCATTCACGGGCACGACAAGTCCATCGAGATCAGGAAATACTCCGGCCTTCCCAACAGGCCCACCATGTTCTACGCCGGCGACGGCGTGTCCGATTTGTCCGCCGCCAAGGAGACTGACCTGCTCTTTGCAAAGGCCGACAAGGGTGAGCAGAACGTATCTTCGTATGGAAGTCGAGTTGCTAATGACGTGCTAGATCTCGTGGTCTATTGCGAGAAGGAAAAGGTGCCGTTCGTCACCTTCCGCGACTGGACAACCATCACACAGACCTGCAAAGATATCGCTGCCGGCAAGGTCACGGTTCAGGAGGCTGCCAAGGGACGCATTTAGACATCAACCGCTCGGGTTTCTTCTTTATTCTGCATCGCACATAGACTTGTCATGCCTAGACGAAAAGGAGACATTGGGTTTAGAGAATTCGGCTTTGGATAAATTTCATTATACGACGCGACGTACCTGATTGGGCAATTCCAAATGCGAAACATGACGGAGACAACTCCACAACCAACTGAGCCCAAGCCGACCTCGTACCGTCGAACTTCGGCTTCCACAGAAAATTTCGTGAATTAAGGTCCAGAGTGCATTGGGTTCAATCACCAGGGTCCTTGGTATTGAATGTTTGGCTGGCGCTGGGAATCCCATTCCATTGGCTTGTATATTACCATATCGGGGCTCATGCATCTAAGCAAAATTGACCCCTCCATCAAGGCTTGCGAGAAAGTCTCAAAGGTGCCAAAAATTCCTAAAGATTTCCATCACCACAAGCGATGGGTCGACCAAAGCGAAACGTACTGGCCGCTGCAGAAGCGGCTTCGACTCCTCCTGAGGCCCTCGAAGCCAACCAAACCCTCGTTCGAGTCGTCAAGCCTGAAGGCAACAACCTCTTTAATTGCGAACTGCCAAACCAAAAGACTATCGTTCTTGAGCTTGCGCAGAGGTTCCGAAACACCATCTGGATCAAGCGGGGTGGGTTTGTGCTAGCCGAGATGTATACCGCGGGTACGGAAGACACGAGAGCTGAAGGGGAGATTGTCAATATCGTACGCGACGAGAAGCAATGGCGAAAACAACCTTACTGGTAAGCGCATCTTGCCAGACGCCCCGTGGCACAAACCCTGACAAACACAATGTGCAACAGGCCTAAAGAGTTTTCGAAGAGCGCCTTCGATATGAGCGACGAGGAGGATGACTCCAACGTCGGCAAGATGCCACCAAGTGACTCCGAACCCGAATGATGCTCTATCGGGTTGCAGACGGTCCTTTCATTTTCTCTTGACATCAGCAGCCGCCGAACCGCGTGCTGGCCTTGAAGATGTCGCATCCTGCCCCTTTCCAGCAGTGCCAAGGTAGGCCGCGGTTGTGCTCAACGCAAGGACGCCCACAACAACTGCCGAACTCACAGGGGTACTGGGGAAGACATTCCAAGCCCATTCTTGTGCGGCCCAAACAGGGAAAACAAGTGCAGGATGGGGCAGAGTGCGCCATAGGAGGTAGGGCGTTGTCCAAGCCAGATACGCGTAGAACTGGTAATGAAGAGAGCGCGCAAAGAGCAAGCCAATCAGATTCGCGGACAGCATGGTGGTCATGATGTACTCGGGTGTTACGCGACCCGAGATTTGCAGCCCTTCTAGTTGCGTTAGAGGAAACCTCCCCTGAAGCACCGCTGGGATCAAGGACGACAAAGGGCGACCCGCGGGTTGGAGCCACCTTGTGGTAATGAAGAGTACAAGGACGCTGGCGTGAAGGACAAGCAACGTCGACGACAATTCTCTGCTGAGAAAAATGTCCTCTCCCAACATGCGCCAGTTTACCGTCCACTCAAACTTAAACTGACGCGAGAGCTCAAAAGCACGGCCTAGGTACCCATAGAAATTGTTGGTGATGAAAGGCACAGCGGTCAGTAGCTGCACTTGAAACATGAGCCAAGCAAGCCGCAAGCTCCCACCAAGACCTCTTGCCAGGAAGAGCACGACGCCGATAGCAGGAAGCACCAGGAGGAGTGACATCTTTATGCCCAGGCCCCAGCTGTAAGCAATTGCTCCAAAAGTCCACAGTCGACGTTGGAAGAAATAAATAGAGAGCCAGAGGAAGAAAGTTGCGAAGCAATCGTTGAAGCATCGTAGGAGAAATACGCTATGCAACCGTTTGGAAAGGATGAGCAACGGGAATATATACGGCGGGACCTAGGCGGTGTTGTTCAGCTAAAAGTCCAGACGAAGAGGGAGTCCTTTCGGTCATGGTCCAGATGGTCGAACCTTGGCTTTCCAGTAGCAGAGCATCACCACCGCCAACGTAGCCATGTACAGCACCGTGAACAGCTGCTGCGCCAACAGGATATTCTTGCCCTCGCTCGTCAGGCGATACAAGCCCGTGTAAGTGTAGACGTGGGCGGCGGGATAGACGAGCGGCCCGGTGCCGCCCTCGATCTTGGAGTAATCGCGTTCGCCGGAAACGTACTGCGAAATCTGCTGCATGTAGGCCTCCCAGTCGATCTCGGTATCTGCGGCGCGGTGATGAGGAGAGGTGCTACAATGCTAATGCGGTGGGAGGGAAAGGAAGCTCACAAGGGACCTTCCAGACGATCAAGCCACATAGGCCGGCGTCGGCGAGCCACAGTGCCGGGGGAATCAGCTTGGATAGCTCATGGCGGCCTCTGGAGATGTCCAGCAGGCCTCTCCAGGCTTGCGCATAGAGGGGAGGGTTGTTTTGCGCCATGCCACCAATGTTGCTGGGCGAAGCATTTGCGTGCTCAAGGCCGACTTGAGACAAGGTGACTGGGGTAGGTGGTTCACCGTAGATGTTGGAGCTCCACCGGGGGCTAATTCGTTTATTGCATAATTCAATCCCCGACGGCTCGTCTGAAGTTGCAGGGACCAAATTCCATGGATTAGAACTCCATGAATCGGACCAAGTGTATGTGAGAGTGAAGCAGTAAAATGAGGACCTTCAAGGATTATTGTCTTATCTCATCACACAGCCTGCGATGCGGAAGTTGAAGATGTACCAGGCCAGTGGCTCGCAGCTCCTTGTAGTTCTTTCATATCTTTCCCTTATCCCTCCTAATCTTGCAAACCAGCTCAACCACCCGCTCACTGCACCCATATGACCCCTGGTACCCCCATCCCGAGTGGCCATAGTTGTGAACGATCCAAGTGTCTTCATCGAGCTGCTCCTCCTCAATCCTCACACCGCCGGCTCTGTACGGCCGCGACCCGACGCCATGCCGCAGGATCTTCAGCCCGTCTTCCCCCGCAATCTCGGGGCAAATCTCGAGGACCCGGTTCACGATTCTCGCCGCGATATCCTCGTTGGGCACGGGGTCGGTGTTGCCCGGGTCGTAGGTGCCACCGAGGATGGTACCGCCCCCGGACGCTCTCTGCATGATGTACAATATTTCCGTGGGACCGTCGTTAGTGCTGGACGTGACTACCATAGGGGTGCACTCGTTTGCTACGAGGACCGTCTGGCCGCGGATAGGCTGCATGTTCTTGTCCTCAACGCCCCCCATACTCGCAGCGCCCAGACCCGTAGCGTTGATGATGAAGTCGGCTGCTTGCGTAGGACCGGCTTGACCCAGGTATTTAGCCTCTTTGATGTGGGATAGCACCGCACGCCGGAGAGTCACGCCGTTCTTAATGCACTGGCCCAACAGCCAGTACAGATACATGCCGGTATTGATGCAAACGCTGGTGAACTCGCACCCTGAGTCTTGCCCCGAAGGTATCTCGTCTGTCCTCAGTTCGCGGTAGTCGTCGAATAACTCTTTGTACCAAGGATCCTTGACAAAGAGCGGATCGGGGAAGCAATCCCGTGTCGCAGCCAGGTCCTTCTCGCGCCGGTAGACACGGGTTTCTGGTTAAGGGGCATGTTCAGAATAACTTTCAAGCAAGAGGAAGGGCCTAGACAGACATACTTTGGAAATGTATGCCTGCTTCCGGGACTTTCTCAGTCAAGCGTTTGAGCTCTGGCCAGGTCCGGCGCTCATACATGCTGCCCTCTTCTGTTGCCATTCTGTGCTTATGATGTTAGTGGTGGTTTTCCGCGTGGGCAGTCGTAGACGGTGTCTTGCTCACGGCATGAAGTTTGCTCCAGCCCACGGCGAAGCATACGTGGGGGAAGAGTCGCCAGGCAAATGCTCCGCGACAATAGTGATCTTGTAGTCCTTGCATTTCGACAGCAGGAGGGCGGTTGTGAGGCCAGAAACGCCAGCTCTGTTCAAATGAGGGCATTAACAAAAAGGCCACTCAGCGCCGACAAAACGCTGCATCCTTACCCAACTACCACAACGGTCGGCATGACTTGTGACGGGGCTTGGAATTTTCGAGGTATTGATACTTTGAGCAAGGCTAATGAGATTGTGATGTTGAAAAAGATGATGGTGAGGTTTAGACCCTGAATGTCGGATTTGAAGGGGTATGGCCTGTTAGAGCGATCTAAGGGAGCTTTCTTCGCATATAGCAGAAAGGGGCGTCTCTTTTTATGAAGACTCGTGAGTCCTCATAGGACAAGAGAAGAACACGCTTTCGGAGTTTCCGCGGACAGCTACGATCAGAGCCGTCTTGGGACCTTTGCAGCGGGATTCGGCGGCGCTTACTACGACGATGCTTCCCAACCTTCCGTAGCCGTCTTGTTCGTAAGTTGGAGAGAAGGGCTTGTGACCGCAATAGCTGCTGAGACCATTGGTTGCTGTCAGGCACGCAATTGTGACTAGTAGGGTGCTCTAATAGTTCCACCTGACTCCATTCTCTCGACCCCAAAATAACTCCAGCTTATGAGATAGCAAGTACCCCATTCAGCTTGTTGGAGCAACGACTTCAAGCGCGACGCCCAATATCGACAACTCGATGTATCATTCTGTCCAAGATATGTTCATGCGTATCTGCACAAGCCACCCCAAATCGTACATCATGACCTTTCCCTCGACTCGTCGGCTTCTGTCCCATTATGTGGAAGGATTCACACCAGTGATCAATGGGCATTTCCAGGACCCCACAGATCATACATCTCTTGGGACATTCCGTATTAAAATGTCGTGTCCGGTCAGGGACGATGCTTCTCAATCAACTGCACCAGAGCACCCGGGTTCGCTCCCACTACCTCATCCACCTTCTTCCCATCCCTGAAAATCATGAAAGTCGGCATAGCTCGAACGCCGAGTTCTTGGGCAAGGTCTGGGAGTTCATCCACGTCAAACTTGACAAATTTAAAGTCCGGGTACTCCTGCGCTAGGCTGACGTCCAAATTCTCCGTCAGTCCTGCGTTTTTGTAGACCGTTTGGATTCATCTCGCATCCTTCGTGTCCAACTCACCTGATGACCTTGGGCGCAATCAACCTGCATGGTCCGCACCACGGCGCGAAGCAGTCGACAACAACGGCCGGCTCCTTCAGCTGCTCGACAAATTCTGCATGGCTGTGCGCAACCACCGAGAGTCAGCCAGTGTCCGCCAGTATACGCGCCGCATTAACTTTTTGGGTGGGGGGCCAACCTGTAGATCTCGAAGACCATCTGCTTGCGCGAGCTGGCGTGGAACTGTCGCGCCGTCGATGCCGCGGGAGCTCGTGCAATGCGTGCACGCACGGTCGTGGATAGTAGTGATCGGGCGGCTAACATGGTGCGCAATGCCAACTGGAGGGTTGAGTGCTAGACGTGAGATGAAGTCAAGCGAGAATGATAATCGTTGATGTTAATGTTGAAATGTCCTTGAACAGAAATTTTCCAGGATTGAATGCCTAGTTAAATGTACCTACTTACCTGGTACCCATGACGACAGTACGCACCAAGACATTGGGTTCATGATAGAACCCCACAAACTCAGGATAGGCTCCGAGACGGGCAGGGTGGTTTGTACAGGCAGCCACCATTCCGAGGTTGAGGACAACTGACATCACATCCAGTGCAATTGCACGCGGGTTTGAAGTGAAATATTTTTCAATTAGTCTTTTCCTATGACGTACATAATGCACTGAATTTTCCATCCTATCCTGCCCAAAGTCGATGCACCGGACATCTATAGTCCATGTGCATTAATTTTGCATCCCACTTCCCAAGATGCCGGCATGATTACTAAAGCATTGCCAGCTATAGTCCATTTCCCTTTTTGTTGAGGCCAAGGTTACTCCTGGCGCTGGAACGTACTTGGACAGCTTGGTAGTACGATAGAGGAAGCTGTTCATCTGCATCAATCCAAGTGCAGAAGCCTTCCAAGGTTGCAAAGAGGAGAAGCTGAAGTATCGTATCGCAATACGACTAAAAGCGCCAGGCAGTACGATGTAAGTCGTTGTGAAAGTGAAGCCGTCCGTTGTGTTCGTCCCGATATCAAATCGTTACACCAAAAATAAAAACCAATTGCGTCCTTTCAAGAAGCAGTTGCAAGACCACCCAATCCTGAGCGGCGGTGAGGGTATCAAATAAGAAGAAATCAAGAAAACCGAATGTATGCGTGCTATATGAGTAATGGGGATGATAGAGAATGAATCAAGGCGTATAGTCGTTGAATGGGTAACTATTTTATGTATGACAGATAGTTTCGGCCCGAAAAGAGATGAGGTGTGGTCGCGGTGGGCGCCGACCAAGAATGGCAGTGATGAAAAATAGTGAGAGAGAAGAGTTCCGCGACATGATCCTTAAACGTTTTCCTTTTGTTTCGTGCCTTTGAGGGTCTTTNNTTTTTTTTTTTTTTTTTTTTTTTTTTTTTTTTTTTTTTGCGAGGACTATAAGGAAATTGTTGTCGAACGAGTGACTAAAGTTGGCTCTGAGTGTGTTGAGGCAAGGAAAATCGTAACGAATGTGGGTGGCGAACCGGTCTACCGTCAAGGATCGATGGAACTCTTCTCTGTCTTCTCTGGTATGTAAATCATCAAAGGTCAAGTGGCACGCTGCGCCTCTTTCCTCGATTGGCAGTCGTGCTATCGACCGAGTTCCGAGGCGTAATTTCCAATAATCGGGCACTACCAGCACTAAAGCTGCGGACGTGCCCTTTGCCTAATTGGACGCTTGTAGCACGTTGGACATTGGCCTTGTCTTCGGCTGGAGAGGTCGGAGAGGTCGGAGAGGTCGGAGAGGTAGGCGAGTGACTGGCATCGTCATCGCCGCCAGCCTCATAGTCAGCGCTTAGCTGAGCCTCCCGGCTTCGCATGGTATCTCGGTCGTGTTTGTGTGCATTCACCACACCCGGACGGGCGCCAACAGCTCCCCATCTGGCATCCCCATCGTCCTCGTAATGTTCATCGTCGCTGCTAGGGCGACCCTCTCCTGAGGGACGTCCTACGGTAGTAAAGCCTGAAGGTCGACGAGGGGTCAACCGAGAGAGATACTCATCGTCGGCAATACCCAAATCTTCTGTGCTATCAGCGGGCGAGTCCGTCGAATGCTCTGCCTCGCGACGCCTGGCACGGGCAATGTTCTCCCGCATTGATGATGTGCGGCGGCTAGCCACTCTACCGGAGAGCCACGAGCCTTCAGAATCGATAGATGCGAGCGATATGGACTGATGAGGCTCAGGAGACGGGATGTCATAAGCTCTATCCATTGATGTCGGTGTCTGGCGTAGCCTTTCTGCCGACCGGTAGCCCGAGTTTGGTGTACTGAATCGTGGTGCGGGAATCGGTACAGGCTCGGCCGTTGCCGATCCGTATTCCGCGAGGGCAGGCAAGGGAGGCTCGGCTTCGGGCGATTGCACACGGGAGTCCGGAGGTGATAGTGGGAAGTCAGGAAGGTCCTCCCGGAAACGAGACCGGGTCCGTTTTGGCACGCTCGAGCTCGACTTGCGTGCCACGTAGTTGCCAGCAAGCACGTCACCAAGTGGCGAAAGCTCTTCACCCTGCAGTTTTGCCAAAGCTCGAGCTTGCGCTTGAACCTGAGCCTGGGTTTGCAAGGGAATTTGTGTGAATGACTGAGATTGAAGATGTGGTTGCGAGCTAGCTGCGGCTTGCATTTCTTCCCGCGAGGTGTTGGAGAAAGACGCGGTCTGCGAGGTTCGTCGATTTCGTGCAGTCCATCTCCAGAATGATGCTAAGGAAAAGCGACGTGCCACATTACCTATCTCCGGCGTCTTCTCAGCGACATCCTCCTCGTCAATTCTGCTTGGCGGAGGGGATGCTGTCTTCTCCTTTTCTGACGCTAGCGTTGATTTCGATCTTGACTTCTGAGCCTGGGCACGCAGAAGTTCGGAAAGTGCCGAAGTTGTTGCCAATGCTGGAGCTAGACGTGGCGATTCTTTGAGCTCCACATGCTTGAGAGAGACATCTTCAACTTTGGGCTGAGCTGCGGAAACGTCTTCTTCGCCGGCCAGCGACACCTCGCCCTCGGGATGATTATTATTCTCAGACGGAGATTGAATGGGATGAAAGCGATCTGAAGGTTTCTTGACAAGGCCATTGTTGAACCCGGCTATCTTCTCCTCGTGATCGCGCTGCTTAGAAGATGTGATTACGGCGGAGGCAGGGTCGATGCCTAATCCGACGACTTCGCGGCCAACGACACCGCGTTCCATATTAACAGGTGGAGGAGTACCTGTTTTTCTTGCCTCGGCCTCATCGGCTCGTTGTTTTTCTGCTCTGCGGGCTAGCCTGCGCTCAACTTTCTCTTGCTCGCATTGTTGTTTTCTCTCGCGCCTCCGCTGATCTCTCTCCAGAAGCTCTCTGAGATCGCTAGCATCAAAGTCATCGGCAAGTTCGTCGATTCGTTTGCGTGCAGAGAGTTTCTCTTGGGGCAGCTGAACCCGTTCAGCCAATGTTCGTTTCTGAGATCCTGTGCGAGTGGGAGCGGAGGCACGTAATGACGGCCCTTGATGGTCATGGGCATAGCGCAGAGTCGGTCTCGGCGCAAGCGAGTCGAGAGCCGAAATCTTGTAAGAGCCAAAATCGGAATCGGATGACATGGTAGAATGGATTGAATCGGGAAGCGGTAGGGAGACGTCCGATGCTGGGTTGTCCCACTGTCTTCGGAAAGGTGACGCTTTCAGTCTCTTGCTATCCTTCTTCATGGGTCGTCCAGCTGTCCAAGCATCGGTAGCTGGACGAAGCGGTGTAAAATTCGTCATAGCTTTGATCTCAGCCTCTCGATCAAGCTCTTCTCTCCTTCTCTTACTACTCTTCCTCATCATGGATTGTCGCTTAGTGCGATCGCTGTGGTGTAAAGTGGGCTGTCGCTGACTGGTTGGTTCGCCGGCTGTTATTGTGTTGGAACGCCTGTCACGGTTGCGCGGTGCGGGTGCGTTTTGGGTTTTGTCGATTCTGAGGGAGTCGTGCCGACCAGGCGAGAAGCTATAAGTGCGCGCACGATTCTGCGGGTTGGCGTCGGTACGTTGTTTCTTGATCGAGGCCGTTCTCGTGATGTCGCCCTCGGTCGCAGATCTAGCGGGTAGCTGGCCCTCCACGTCCGAGGAGGTGGCGCCGCTATGGGAGCGCTTGCGGCCGCCCCTGCGCCGGAAGAGCCACATGGCTGACTCCTGGGAGGGGCCTGCGGTGCCTGATCGTGGTCGCTAATTGACTGCCGTCTTTCTTGATGTGTTGGTAATGATTATAACGGACTTTTTGGGCGGTAGCGTCATTGTGGTCCGGCAGATGTCCTCCTTAGAAAACCATGAAGCAAGCGGCGCAACGAATAAACAGGTGGCCAAGCCGGTCGACAGAGATGTTTGGTTTTCGCTCGCGCTTCGGGTTGCAGGCGATTATACTGCGAATGTTGTAGGTGGGAGCTGGCAGTCTTTCGTCTTGATTGCGAGCGCGATGAGGTACGTCGTCGAATGTGGCGTATGAGGATAGAGCTGCGGCCAGTAGCGATGATTGGTACGCAAAACAAGTGGTTCCTGACAGTTGACCAGCAAGATGGTAGAATGGAGCCGCGCCGCAAGGTTTCAACAGTTCCAAGATAAAGGGAGTCGGAGTCGCCTGGATGGAATGAAGCCAGTCCCAGACCAGGACGTCTAGCCGCTGCTATGTTCTACTTTGCTATGTGCTGTTCCGTTCTGTCTGGTGTAAACGAAAGAAGCCAGCGACCGATGGGTGGAAGCGCTTAAGAATGGCGATGGATTGACTTGCGATTGTGAAAATGAAGACGGCGATGGACATGGGGTGGTGATTGCGAAACGAGAACAGACAGAGCAAAAGCGCCCTGGAGGGGGTGCGGATGATTTTTGGGGAGGGATGTTCCATGGTTAAATGGGAGTGACGGGGGGCCCTGGGGTAGGGAAGGCAAGCCCCGTACGAAAGGTAGGTACCCTCCATCTTCCCTGCTCGCTCCAGCCTTAGGCCCTACCTGCCTTGCCATGTCATGTCCCATCCTGGTGGGGCGCCCTCCCATTGGCATTGGACGTCGTCGAAGGCTGGGCTTTCCCACTTTGGGCCCTGGGCAGGTTGGCGACGATGATACCCATGGAAGCCGGTGAGGTCAATTCCAGCAAACAAGCATGTTTCGTTCCTCTCTGTGTACCTCACCGTACAGCCACCCTCGGTCCTTTCCGATGGTACCTGCTCGTGGGGGCATACTCGAGGTCACTTACCTCCTCATCTCGACCCAGCAATAGGCATTCGACGTCTTGCAACTTCCTCACCGTGACTACCTGGTGGCGCAAGACGGCCGCGAGGCGAACCATCACTCACTCACCTCGACGACGGCATTCCCACCCGCCCTCCATTCCAGTTGCGGTAGGCCCAGATTGCCAAGTAGCCTGCCTGCTCGAGAAGCAAGAAGCCAGGAGCAGCACCGTGGTAGCTTCGAGCCAGTCCAGGCCAGACCTAGCGGTCGTCGACTCAAGCAGCACATGGTGCGGGTCCGTGCATCGAGCCAGAAGCATTGCGAAGGGTGCGAATGCCGGCCAGACCATATGAGGGCGCAGGAACGTTATGTGGCGCTCCGTTGATGTAGCTATCACGTCGCCACTGGACGCCGCGAAACCTGAGGGGCCATTCAAGTGCCTGACCCCCCAAGGTACGGCGTGCGTCTGCCGCCACATAATGCCATGACTAGCTTGATGGCTTGACGGAGCCCAGCCGCGTGTTACGAGGTGTGAAGCGTAGCGTGTGCCGTGCGTGCTAGGCCGACTTGTCCCGCCTCTTTGACCCCAGTAAACGGGTCAAGCCCCAGGGTGCGATGTGGGAATCGACCTGGAATGGACCATGGACGTGCCAGACGGGAACCGGGACTTGTGCGCAGCGGGTCCAGACTGAACCTATGCCTAAACTGACCCGGCCTTGGACAGGGGACAATGTCGTGTTCATCGAAAGCTTCGCCAACAAGGCAATCCAATCTGTCTTGCCCTCCCCTCCTGGTAAGTTAACAAGATGCCCATACACGGCGGCGGCTGCGAGAGAAAAGAAAACAAGAGGCCTAGCTTCGACGAGAGATTTTCATTATTGGCTGCTGACTGGTGCGATTAGAGCATACCGCTCGCACAGAGCTGGACCTTTTTCTGATTGATCATTACTGACATGCACATCATGCAACCTCCCAGACTTGTGCCGGCGACGTCTAGACTTGAACTTAGCTCCTCCTTCATCGCCTGATTTGGCCGTTCACGATCCCTGTCACTATACCCGTTGCTTTGGTTGGTCGGGCCAAGCAGAATTTCAATGACGGTCGTGTTACTGGCCACCGCTAGAGTTATCTTTGGCCTTCAGCGGGAGGGGAGAAATAATTGCGTGCGTTCGCCACCCAACCACGCCGCTAACCAGCCATTCCCAGACTGTCGAATTCTGAGCCTGTCTGCCTAACCCACAGTAGTCGGTCACGAGGTTTTCGAGTTATGCCCTTTTCTCTCCTTGCCTTGCCGCTGCGTTTTGTCAGCAGAGTGCCTTACTGCTCGTCCGCCAGCATCGACCGCTGGAATTTGCCCAACAATCATCCAGCCGGGGTGCCGAGATCTGCACCAATGACCCGGCACAGTCCGCGCCGTCTGGTGGGAGCCAGCCAGAGGATGATGGCCTCTAATTAGAACTCGCTGTGCCATGCCTTCATTACCTCCAGCATCGGCAATGAAAGAGACACGAATACTTGCATCAGAGGCATCGTCCGCCAAGCCAAGACCTGCGAGGAAACTTGGCCTGAGGTGTGCAGACACAAAACTAGTGAAGCGAATATTTTTGTATAACCCATGAACACTGGACCCGCAGCGAAGGCACTTTATACAGCGTGCTGCCTCTTCCAGATCGCCCTGGGGTAACGTGTGCCCAAGGGTCGTGGCCCAGTGGATTTATTCTCTCACTCACGACACGGCAAATTCCACCAATACACCATTTTCTAGGCCAGGATCCTCTGTCAAACGTGCTGGCAACTACAGTACCGGTTCTTCCGCTCCGCTGATGAACGTAACAATCCACTCACGCCAAAGCTACGGCGATTCTAGAGATATGATCGAAGACCTCGGTGTTTCTGACAGGGACTCGTCAATGAAACCCTGGAACCCCATTTCATCACCTTGTCAGTGTCGTCATCATATCAGAAATGACTTCTCGCTCCTGATCCTCTACTAGCCATCGCGTACGTGCCATACACTTATCTGGGGCAATTGGCGTTACGGCACAAATAAATTCGACGTCATGGTGAGCGGAGGCTTGGCGCAAGTCGTTCATGACCCATCCCCTACCGTAAAACTAGCGACGGCACGCATTTTGAAGCCAACCGGCAGAGTGGATCGATCTCTGGACCTGCGATATGCAGGGTCAAGCCAGTTCACCTCAGGCCTTGACACGTAGCGGATGCGGTCCCTGAGCTGCAGCGTGCGTCACATGCAGTGACCAAAAGGGGCCGGGGACGTTCAGTCGTCCAATGATGAGGTGGCGTGCAAAGGTAGGACCCAGCGCAATGGTGGCAGACTGAATTACCCCCGCCAACTACTCTAGATTTACCATAATGTTGTCAGCGTGTGTTTCGAGTGCACAAGAGAAGAGGTCAACACCCGCCTTGACTCGAGGCTTGCATCTGCTAGCAGGAGAGCCAAGGTTTGCTATATATTGTGGTCCAGGGATAATCCCAAGTACTATAGAGTCTGAAAGGTACTCTTGATACTGCATTTTTTCTTCCTGTCTGTCCCTTCCTTTTTGCTCTTCCAAGGCCTCCTTTGTTTCACCTGCGATTGGCTTGTTTGAGGTGAAGCCACGGATGGCTGAAATAAGACACTGTTGGTTGTTACATGTCAATCCTGGAGCCATTATGGATGCGAGAGCTGGCTTCAACAAGCCTGCCTGCAGGCACGTCAGGGGGGCCAGCTCAAGATCAGGTACCGACAGGCTGCGGTGTGTTATACATGCTTTTCCGGCAACGCTTTCCCCGTCAACAAGTACGTGGTATCTGGCAGACATGGTGTTTCAACACGGGATTCCGTACCTAGTCTCCTGGTACAAATGGAGCAGAAAAAGAAACAAAAAATTTGACGGCATCAACTGCTGAGCCCTGTCTTTCCCTAGTATATAGTTCAGGGAGCAACACGATATCGTGCAATCGTTGCCCATCGTGCATTACGGGCAATTATTTAGATGAGGAGCCTGCCCCTTGAAAGCGGAGGCCACCCGCAGCACTGGAGTACTACAGCGTGATGCGCTTCGACCACGCTGCGTCGTGACACATGCATCCGAAATGAAAGCACTGCCCGTCGGTACCGTCCATGAGACACGAGCGACCACGTGGTTGACACGAAAGCGATGGCTACCAATTTACGAGTGCGACACGGGTATGCGCCTTGCAAACGTGGTGGATGCGGGTAGCCGGTTTGCGATGAAGGTGCTGTAGTCGGACGTGTCTTTTGTGATCGCAAAATTTGATGTCTCGTGACGATTGCTACATTCGGTCTCGTTCCGTCTGCCAGGTTCCTCGACGATTTTTGGGGGAGCTATGCCGATGTAGTCTCAACGCCTGCGCCATGCTATCAATGGTTAAGCCACAGTTCGTTGGATGAAATAGTCGTACACTTCCCGACCTTCATTATTAAGCTTGTATGGCTGTGCATGTAGCATCTTCAACAGCGGCGTTGATAGAAATGAGTCTGTTGCATGTTGCGATGGGGTCACGTGATGAATATTATCCTGTTTCCACGGCAACACGGGATGGTGTTTACATGCACCACGCCTCTTCCCCATGATGGTCAATAAAGCACCATCCCTCGGTCTAGCAACGTCACGTTGATTTCTTTAAAGACAACATTACCTTGCGGAATACGTCAAGATGGCTTATAATCCACGGATGAGCATCATCCCAAACTCCCAACAACAACAACAATCAAGGACGCGAAAGAAGGAAGAAGAGGCGGATGCGTTCATGCGTCTGCCCGACCGCGAGATAGTTGGATGCATCACTGATATCGGCATCAATTTCACCGTGGCCGACTTACAAAAACCCAATCCGGCGCATGTGCAGCAGATTTTCGAGTGGTTCGCTGAGCTTCTGCTGAATGCGACGCGAGAGACGGTCGAACCGCCAATGCGCGCCGCAGCAGAGGATATCTGCGGCGAGTTTGCAGACGTAATTTCCTCGGACACACGCAATCTGATGGGCTTCTATGTGTCGCTGCGCAGACTGTTGTTCGAATGCGGAATCACAGACTTCAGCTTCAACGATCTATACAAACCGACGTACGATCGCCTGGTCAAGATCTTCAGTTACCTCATCAACTTTGTGAGGTTCCGCGAGTCGCAAACCGCAGTGATCGACAAGTACTACAACAAATCGGAGTCAACAAAGACGCGCATCGAGACGCTGTACGCGGATAACCAGGAGAATGAGGCAAGGTTGGAGGAAATGCGGCACAACCGCAGGGCCATGGAGGCGCAGGTGCAGGAGAAGACGATGCGGAACGAAGAGTTGAAGAAGCGGCTTCTGGAACTTCGACGCAATCAAGAACGCGTCGCTGCTCGGCTGGAGGAGTCTAAGCAAAAGAAGAACGACCTGACAGTGCTCTTGGAGCAAAAAGCCCAGGAGAAGGTCACGCTAAAGCAGGAGAGCGCAAAGCTTCGCCCGTATATGCTTCAAAGCGCATCGGCTCTGCAAGACAACCTAGCAGAGCTGCGCGAGATTCTCAACAGCGAGAAGACGCATATTGAGGCGCTCGACCGCAGGGCACGCGCGCTGCAGACATCGACGAACTCCTTCTCCGTCGTGTCAAGTGACGTGGCATCTTGCATAAAAATCTTCGACGAGATTGCCTTGGAGCTTGGCAAAGAAGAGGAGGAAATGGCTAAGAACGCCAAGCAGCGGGATGCGCTGTCCGAGCGAGGTAACAACGTCCGCGAGGTAGAGCGCACCGAAGCTCTTCTCAAGCGGCAACTGAGCAAATGGGCGGAGCGTACAGAGAAGCTGCGGGAGCAGAGCAACCAGAAGGCCCAGGAAGCCAAAGATAAAATGCACGAGCTCCGAGCGCTTCACAAGAAGCTCACCGAGGAGCACACGGACAAGGGGAAGGAGATGGAGATTCGCAGAGTCAGGATTGAGCAGACGGAGAAAAAGGTAAGGCTTCCACGGTTTTCCGACGAACAGAGACTTGGCTAACTGTACAAAGATGCTTGACCTGAAGGAGAACATTGAGAACGAAGTGCACACGGCGTACGACGAGTATCTAAAGATGGAGGCTCACATCAAGCTTTACATTACGGAAATGGAGCAGTCCATTTCATAAATGTCGGGCGATTCCGATGTCGAGATAGCAATGCGGTTCACGGTTTATGATGGGGGGCTTGATTCGCAAAGATACCACTGTTTGGCGTTGGGGCTGGGGACTTGTATTGAACGTGAATGGCGAGGATCATGAGTAATGTACACAGTTGGATCATGAGATAGTTAATGCTGCTTCTTCCGACCGTTCTGAATAATGCACTGTTTCGTATATGAACCAGCGGTCAAATACCCTCCGCACCGGTATCGTTCGACCATTCCATGTGCTATTGCCCCTGAGGAACGTGCCGCTAAGCAGAGGGATGCTCTCCGCAAGCTGCGACTCAATAATCGGCGGCTCTTCAACTCCAAGCGGCTCCATCACTGCAGCGCGGAGGCCATTGTACACTGCGGCCTCAACGAGCGCCGATGCAGTGTTTCCAATCCCCTGGGCAGACCATTCGCTGCCGTCCCGGTGGATATTCAAAAACCCGTAGACCAGAAGCAGAGGCGTGCTGTCCTCGCTCATACTCTCCGGCGGCGGCGCGATCTTGGAGTCTTTGGAGGAGAAGGTGGCGAGGTAGGCTCGCAGGTGGGTGACGGTTGGGGTGAAGACGACTCTGATGTGTCGTGACACGGCGACTTGCATCAGCGAGGCACCGAAAAGGCCTCTCTTGTGGCGATCCACGCCTGCTGATAGTTCTTGTGGCTGTTGTTCTGGGTCTTCATCCTCAGACTGGGGAGCAGACGGTCGGACATCTTGCACGAGGGCTTCGAGGAACTCATGCTTAGGTGAGCCGATGATGAGAGTAGTGGGGTGTCTATGCTGGGATATAATGAATTCGAGCAGCTGGGAAGGTGTTGCGGGTGACAGGACGACGGGTCGTGGTTCCATGTCTTGTCCTGAAATTCTAGGGAGACCTCTTGAGCTTGACGTGCTGAAGCGGCATTTTCATTTTCACGTCTGCCCGGGTTGATCGTGATCAGATGAGACGAGAGTCATGAGCAAGGGCAGAGAATGTCATACGCGATCACGGCATTGCCATTATTGAGACAATCAGTGATCATGTAAGTTCGTAAACTCGTCAAAGTTTGTACGTGATATGTGCCAATGGGCCTAGGCAACCCCACTGTCGCCCACTCGCTACAGCGAGCGCAGCCCCTCCAATGCTTTCTATCCACTAATTAGCTGCCAGGCACGAGACCGACTGGACTGCACGTCATTGTGCCATTGTCACGAATATACCACTCACACACCACCGTGCTTGTTCGCCCCTCCATCTGCCGCGTTGCTCGAAGCAGCACCAGAGTACTCGAGATGGAGTCTATAGCAAAGATCTCGAGTCTCATGGAGACTGGTAAGACATCCGCCCGCCCCCCGGAGTTCGCTGACCCAAACCTGTGCTGCAGCGAGAGAGCTCACGCTCGATGCCGCCTCGGCCGCACGCAATGCGCGCACGAGCTCCAGCGCTAGACCGATGGACAGGAACCAGATGCGGAAGCTGCTCGACAGCCGGAACGAGCGGGAGGTGCTCGAGGGGCTGCGGCGCGTGTTGGCTGTGCGTGCAAGGTCCTCGTGCGGAAGTGGCTATGTGCTGATGGTCGAGTCCTGCAGATGATGTACCGCAACCAGAAGACGTTGCCCTTCTTCTCCTCCGTCGTCAAGAATGTCGCTTCACCGAATATCGAGATCAAGAAGCTCGTGTACATCTACCTGATCCACCACGCCGAACAGGAGCCCGACCTTGCGCTCCTGTCCATCAACACCATTCAAAAGTCCCTCTCCGACACGAACCCGCAAGTCCGCGCGCTGGCCCTCAAAACCATGTCCGGGATACGAGTGCCTGTCATCAGCCAGATCGTCTCCCTCGCCATCAAGAAGGGCATCGCCGACATGAGTCCGTATGTTCGGAAAGCCGCTGCACTGGCCATTCCCAAGTGCTACCGCTTAGACCCCAGCCAGTCGCCCCAGCTTATCGAATACCTCTCGACCCTTCTCGGTGACAAGCAGTACTTCGTGGCTGGCGCAGCTGTGTCGGCCTTTTTGGAAATTTGTCCGGATAGACTCGACTTGATACATAAGCACTATCGGGGCTTGGTCCGGAAAATCGTCGATATGGATGAATGGAGCCAGATGGCGACTCTACGGCTCATGACCATTTATGCAAGGCGGTGCTTTCCGCGGGCAAAACAAACCACCAGTCAAGAATCTGGGCCCTCGCCGACGACGGGGGTGGACGAGTTCTATGGCGAATCGACTGATTCCAGCCAAGGGCGAAGTTCGCTGGATCCCGACCTTCTATTGTTCTTGAATGCCATTCGATCCTTGCTGCAGAGCAGAAACGCCGGAGTAGTCGTAGCCGTCACCCGTTGCTACGTGGATGTTGGCACACCTGAGTACGTCAAGCAAGCAATCGGACCGTTGGTAGCTCTTCTGCGAGGGGCGCCCGACATTCAGCAAGTCGCTCTTTTCAACATTGTTTCAGTAGCGCTCCTGCGACCAAAGGATTTCGTCAAGTATGCAAGCCATTTCCTGGTCAGAGCTACGGACGCTGCGCCCGTCTGGGAGCTGAAGCTTGAGATTCTGACCCTCATCTTCCCGCACAGCTCCGTTCACATCAAGAGCCTTATCCTGAAAGAGCTAGAGCACTTCTGCCAGGGTTCGAACAAGGCTCTAGTACGAGAGGCCGTCCGTGCCATTGGCCGCTGCGCACAATCGGATACGGCCACAGCGCCGCGGTGCCTCAAGTTACTGCTCGGTCAAATCACCAGCTTGGACGGAACGTTGGCAGCAGAGTCCCTAACTGTCATTCGTCATCTGATCCAGCAGGATGCGGAAGGGCACGCAGGGACTGTGGTTCGATTAGCCAAGAACCTCGACTCGGCAACGGATCCCCAAGCACGGGCGACCATTATCTGGCTGGTAGGCGAGTTTTCGGGGTTGAATGGCGAGGACAACATTGCTCCGGATGTACTGCGCATCCTTCTAAAGGACTTTGCCAGTGAGTCGGAGGCTGCCAAGCAACAGATTCTGCTCCTTGCAGCCAAAGTGTACCTCCATCATATCAATCGAAAGAGCGAAAGCGAGAAGTCTACCGAAAGCCAGGACGGCCCGCCCCAGGAAGCCGACGTACATCCTATCGCCCGCCTGTGGGAATATGTGCTGCTGTTAGTGAGATATGATGTCTCGTACGACCTGCGAGACCGCGCGAGAATGTATCGCGCGCTGCTCGCTGTTCCTCAACTCGCAACCCTGATGCTCCTCGCACCGAAGCCGGCTCCACAGGCGCCAAGTCCATCAGAATCGCGAAAGGGATTCCAGCTAGGGTCATCCACACTCGTCCTTGCAGGAGGCGGCGGCGTCCACGGGCTGAGAGGCTACAGCACCCTGCCTGACTGGGTAGAGCCAGGACAGGAGCCAGATGCTAGACTGCGAAACCAAGACTCGGACACCACTTCTCGTTATGACAGCAACAGGAGTGCTGTGCCAGCCAGCGAAAGGCTGGACGAGATGACCCAAGGATTCACGGCTGCTCCAAGCAAAATCAATGGCTCTGCCGAAGGCGTCGGTGCGAAGACACTCGATGATTGGCTAGCTGAGGAGGATGACGGCGAGAGTGAGGAGACTGAAGAAGAGGAAGAGACCGATGAGGATGATGATGATGATGAGGAGGAGGAGGAGGAGGAGGAAGAGGAAGAAGAGGATGACGAAGAGGAAGAAGAAAGTGATGATGACGGGGAGACTGATGAGCTAGTCAAGAAGTGATGGGTATAGATTTGGGAAACAAGGTCCCTCGAAACAACGAGCATGCATCATCGTGTACTAGCATTTGTCAGAGGCATTATCTAACATTGAAACAAAGACATGATGAGGAGGTTTATCATCCTCGTCCCAGTACACCTATTTGACCAAGGACAGCCCTCGCTAGCTTCAGACAAACCATGAATGATGAGAAGGCGTAGTTTTATCTAGGTAAGTATTTTAAGTCGCAAAGATTTGTCCTACAAGCAAGGAACAACTTCTGAAGTAGACTTACTGCAGACTGGATGCCGCAGGACCTCGAGCCGACTATCGCCAGCCGGCACTTTATCCTATGGTGCTGGATAGACATAGCGGAGGGCAGAAGAGAAATGGACGAAACAGGATGAATAATGAAAATATTGTATCAAGTGATTCTATGTAGTCTATATTCGCTCATGTCGCCAGACAAAGTATGGAACACGAAAACCGTACCGAACATCATTCCACAACTCCTCGATATTCCATAACATCAAGCACCCTCGACCTTGACACCCTCGTTGGACGATTCGCCCGTCTCGTTGGGCGTTGCTGCGGCGTTCTTCTCGGCTGCCGGGGCACAGTTGGCTTTGCTCATCTGGGGGAAGAAGATACCCGGGTGGAAGGCTGTGAGGAGGAACGTAGCAACCAGCATGAGAGTTGAGTCCAGGACAAGAAAACTGGGCTCGTCTTGCATGATGTGGTTTCCCCATCCACCGGCCATCTCTATAATTCTGCAAACACTCTCGGTCAGTTCCCTGGTGGGTTCTGAACAGAATGGTGGTGATTTGGGGGTGTTTGGTGGTAATTTGATGCCGTGTGTACAAGTTAAGGAGTTGAGGAGTATGAGTTTGTTAACATACCGATAAATGCATCGAATCAAGATGGAGATATAAGCGCCCGAAACTGCGTACACGAAGCTGCGGAATTTGCGGTCATTCCAGAGAGCCAGGGAGGCAGGGTCGGCTTCAGGTGTCTTGAAGTACTTCCTGACGCGGAAGTAGTAATCCGCGGCCATGACTCCAAAGGCGAAGAGGACAACGACCTGCAGAACAATACCAGCGATGATGGCGTTGTTTCCTCCCTCGAGCAGCGAAAGGTTGCTCGAGCCCGCAGCTGCGGCGATGCCACCTCCGATGGCCTGGACGATGAGGCAGGTCAAGTCGGCGGGCAGGAAGATGAAGGGGTACCACTTCGGACGGATGCGGGACAGCTCGGGGCTGAGGTGGATGGCAACGTGCTTGAGGGTCAGGTACATGGAGACGCAGATGAAGGTCGGGCCAATGATGATGGCGCAGATCTGGAGCTGGAAGGCGTCGCTGTTCCAGGGGTTGTAATGCAGCAAAGCGCGGCCGATGTATCCTACACGGGGGGTGGTCAGTTCCCGCACTGGCAATCCAATGCGCCTCAGACGAGCCGCCGAGCGAGGGACGTACCGGCCGTCTCGAGGATCAGACCGGCGGTGATGAAGCCGCCGTAGGACCAGGTGCGCTTCCGCACGCTGAGGTAGACGGCGGCGATGAGCAGGGCGCCGAAGCCGATGGTGTAGAAGATGCAGGCGCCGAGGTTGGGGAAGTAGCCCAGGACGGTGGCCTCGACGGGGCAGTACGCGGACACTTCTGCGCACTCGGAGAACCTGGAGGAGCCGTCCTCGGGGGGGTTGCCTGTCGAGTCGGACATTGGGATGTCGATGTTTCGATACCGTAGGGGAGGGGGGCCTTTATGGAGAACGAATATATCGTGGACGGTTGGAAGACGCTCGACGTCTGTGCCCGGCCACCTGGGTTGGAACCCTTATAGTCTCTGCTTCTCACAAAGAAGTAGAAGAAGGTCCCATGTAGTCGTGAGAGTCTCCGGGTGTGACAGGGAAAGGAGAAATCCACACAAGAAGAAAGGACCCCTAGGGGAAGGCGGGATAGAGTTTAGGTTATGTATAACCGCCACACCGGCACCAGTCGCTTACAAAATAAAACAGGCGGCCGCCGCATCCATTGCTGCAGCAAACACACACACACACACACACACATACACAGACACCCGCACCCATGGTTCCGGGCACGTTATCCGAGAGACCGTTATGGGGTGTCGTTGGGTGGAGACGTAAATTGGCATCGGGACTTGGGGGAATACGCGGGATACTGGGGCGGGCTGTCCTCCTGGCTCGGCGCAGCCAACCAGATACTCCATCTTGCTCCTTCGTGTCCCGTCCACTAAGGGGCGGAAGGAGATTTTGCCAATGGGTTCGGGAGTAATCATGACGCCTTCTTTCCTTCGGCGAGGCAAAGATGGGCAAGACAAGACTACATCTTCGGGCTGCTGTGGATTCGGTTTGGATGGGACTTGGTTGGCCGTTGGGTTGTGCTTCTTGGTCATGATGAGGATGTCGATTTGACGGGCGAGATAGTTACCGGCCCGGAGAGGACGGCCCCACCACGATGTGAGTAAGACATAGGAGAGGAACGTCGGGATAGCGGCCCTTGTCGTCACTCAATGACCATGAGATATCAAGCCCAGGTATTCATTCACTCATTTACGTACTCACACACTCACGCACTCACATGGGAAGCGAGACTTGTCTTGGGGACACAAGTTCTGCCTTCCACCAGCATCATCGTGAATCCACACAAAAATTCAAAATTACAGATGTGAGACGACGCACCCCCATATTTCGTTCAAAGGTTCATTACCCGTACAGGACATTGTCGGTTCAAGCATCGATACAAACCCCACCGGAAAAAGGAAAGGTGGGCACAAACGTCACCGGTACGCGTACCCGAGATGCATGGTGCCGGACAGCTGCTTACGCGTATCGGCGACCGGTGCGAATTCCCTTTCCTGGCTGTAGTGCGCTTACGCGCCCGCACGGTGCCAAGAAGCGCTCGCTAAGATATGAGTCTCCAATGCCACCAATCCTTTTTCGCGAGGGGCTTTGGTTGGATATATGCTGGATGGATGCCATATAGGGCCAGGTGCATAATTGCTCTTGGGTGGCTGTGCAGGAGGGTGCATGCTCGTCCTACGATATCGAGGGAGCGATGCTGGGTAGCGGCTGCTATGCTTGAAGTCGTGCGCCCGACGTTGTATTGCGAGACCGTCCCAACGGCCCGGAGGTCTGGTTCTCCCAAGACCACGTGTTTTCCATATTGCTATCCATCTTCAGGCATGACTGTCCACATGGCACCCATCATCCTTGCTTCCATGAGAGAGCCATGCAAGGAGAACCTGGTCTTTTACTTGATTGGAGGTCTAGGCCGTCTTTATTCCTCTTTTCCTCCCAAGTATCTATATACCACGGAAAAGTCTCTGCCTTTGCATCCCTCCTGCTTGTCTGCGTCCTCGTAGACACGCAGCGCCTTTTCCGCAAGCTCCATCCGCGCTCCGGCCTCTTCCGCTGCCACCATGGCTAGCCGCAGGTCCTTCTTCATCAACCCGATGCCGAACCCGCCACGATAGTCCCGGTTCGCCGGCGCCGTCTCCACGACACCCTTGACGGGGTTGTTGACCTCGCTGGGCCAACAGCGACCAGTGCTCACGTTGATCACACCCGCCAGCTTCGTTGGATCCAGGCCCCATTGCATACCCAGATTCATTGCTTCCGCCGTTGCGATGTTGTTCACGGCCAAGAGGTAATTATTGGCCAGCTTCGCCGAGAGGCCAGCGCCTTGATCGCCGCAGTGCAGCACTTTACGACCCATAAGCAGCAGCGTTGGCTCGATCTGGGATACCAGGTGCTCCTTTGCGCCAACCATAAAAGTCAGCGTACCTGCGGTCGCCCCGACCACACCTCCCGACATGGGCGAGTCGACAAATATGCCCTGCCCAGCGTCGCTGACCATCTTAGCCACCTGCCGCGACGTTGAGGGGTCGATGGTGGAACAGTCAATGAAGACGCGATGTTGCTTGGGCAGAGACTCTGTGAGCAGCGACTTGAAAACACCCTGCACATGCTGTGGTTCTGGGAGCACCGTGAAGACGACATCCTGGCAGAGCAAGTCAGTAAAATAAGCCCCGCTGCGTGTGCAATCAAGAAAAGGATTTCAAGAGATAGTTTCAGAGGATTGGCTATTATGTGTAATAATCACGGGAAGGCCAGCTAGCTGTCTAGACCAACTGGCCCCAACTTAGATCATAGATAGAACAATAAGTACTCATCATGAACGATTCTTCCTGGGCAAAGGACCAACGCAGTGCATAGATGTCGATCAAACTTACAGCGTCTTTCGCAGCATCAAGTGCACTTGCCGCAAGCTGCACCGCAGCGCCCGTCGACCGTGCCTTCATCTCCGTCTCGAGACCCGTCATGGCCTGTGGATTGATGTCGAAGATGGACACTCGATCGCTCGGACTAAGCTTGGACTGCAGGTTCTTCGCCATCTGATAGCCCTATTCCTCAGTCAGCATGATGTTTTGCAAGGACGTTCAGCAGCAGAGTGCTGGGGTTTGGAACACACCATTTGGCCCAGGCCGATGAAGCCATAGTTACCCAACCTCGAAGGCGTCGACGAGAAAGTCCTCCTTTGCACCAGACCAATGGCCCTCACACGAGCAGCTAGCATACTCATCTTGCATGTGCATACGCGGGCCCTTCTTTTACCAAAGAGACCATCGTGAAGTTGAGAGAGGAGCTGGAGGGCAGGATTGACCAAGGCCTCGGATCGGTACGCGACGTACGCCAATGCGGGGAAGAGCCCATTGGGCCCCCTTATTACGTGAATAAGCCGACCATTGCCGCTGCCAGCCACCTGGGGGAGCGCCTAGTGTTGATCGAATGTAGGAGATATGGGCGCGTGACAGCTCTGACTGTCCAGCTCGTGCGGAGAAGGGAAAACGGTCGGCAATTCGAGCTCGGGCAAAAGGGAATTTTATTGGCAGCTTGGAAGGGCGGTCAGGGCAAGCAGAATCGTGCACTTTTAATTTCGTGCACGTGATTATTTGTATTTGGTTTTTTTTGAGGGGCATCGTGAGCCCACAAATCTACCACTTTCAGGGGTAAGCACTTATCCCAATATTATGAAAGCATTAATGAAACGGCCTGTACGGCAACGCCCTGCTTCGTTCCAACTTCGCATTTTACGAAGGCTCGTTTTCCAGCAACTCTTCAATTCGGACATCGTAGCTTCTACAAGGCCCAGAATACCATCCACGTCACGCCCTTGGAGCCATTGAACTTGCCATCCACAGCCGGTACTTGAAGAATAGCCGGTCGGTGGCACTTCAAATGAGGCCACATCTTTTACATTCAGCACATGCCGCCAATCTTATAATCGTAAAAGTAAAGAAAGTAAGAAAGAGGGTGATTATGAAACTTGCGAATGGCCCGAGCCCGGTGATGCCTGCAGGCCACTCTAAACCCGAACCACGAAGAGGTATCAGGCGTAGAATATGGGGGTATGTACGAATGTCCAAATGCGTGAATACGATCTTTCGAGAACGGGACAGTCCTCGATGCCGTGACGAACAAGGTCGGCTTGATGTACGCAAAACAAAACTGGTATAAGAAGGGCTGTAGGAGTTCCGTCACATCGTCCAATCCTGCCCCGTGTTCCAGTCAACGGTATCCCAACCCAGAATCCAACATATGTGCATCGAAGCAAATATGCTTCGTTACAAAAAGGTAGCCAACCATGGCACAAGAGCTCTGCGGAAGAGATTAGCGTTGAAATTATCATAGTACCGCCCGGCACAGTGGTGGTGGTCTTGACTTACCCAACCGCAAACGTGGCGCCAATTCCCAGCAACGCCCTATTCTTGACCCGTTGTTTTCGCAGTTCAACCTCAGTCCTAACTTTCTTGGCCGCCGGCGCCTCCGACGTAGTCACCAAGGAGCCATCGGCCTTCTGGGCCTCTTCCTCCTCGTCTAGGGAAATGTCTGCAGCCTTCCTCTTGCTCTTCTTGGCGGAAGCGGCACTCTCTGCTACCGGTGACGCTTCCTCGACCTCTCCATCTTTGACAGGCTCCTCTCGTTCTTCTTTCTGCTTCTCGACCATCTCCTTAGCAGCCGCCATCATCTCGGCGATTTCCTCCGCACTCGGGGGTTCGCCGGACATGAGGGGAATCTCGAGGTCGGTGACGGTGTGCTTGACCTCCCTACCCTTGGAGTCTTTTGTGACCTCTTCGGTGACTTGAACCTTGACCTTGGGGTCCTCCTCTCGAGGCTCTAGAACGATGGCAGGTTCAAACTCGGTCGTCTTCATGACGATATCCTCTTCCCTAACCTCCTTCGCCTCGCCATTAGCCTCATCCACCTTTTCGGCCAGAGCCTCGACAACCTCGAGCTTAGCCTTGGTTGCACGCTTGCGCGGCGAGGCCGTCGCGCGCTTGGCAACGCTCTTGGTAGGGCTTGCCGAGCGGCGAAGCGTGCGTGAGGAGCGCGGAATGGCGGACGGAGTTGGTGGAGCGAGCTGGTGCTGTGGAGCATGCGCCTGGGATTTGGGAAGCTCGAATTTTGGAGGGGCCGAGATATTCTTGGGAGAAAGCTCGCCCGCGTTCGAGATGACAATCTGCGCAGGGTCAAGCAGGGCTCGAATCCATGGAGAGATCCGATACTCCTCTGCCAGCTGAAGAGCCTGATCGGGAGGGATCCAGATATTGCCAGCCGTCTCTTCGTGACTCGTAGTCGGCAGAGACTTGATGTACTTGCGTTCTATCTCCTCCTCGATAGCCTCAGCGTAGGGGAACGTAGCCTTAAACATGCCGGTCGCGGAAACGTAGCCATCGAAGCTTCGGCGCATTAGAAAGTAGCTGTTGGGGCTCGACTTGAAGATTCCCGAAACGATTCCCTTGGGGAGAGGAGCTCGAAGGTGCGCGTAGTCGAACATCTCCGGGCCGCCAGCATGGGTGTCTTCAACGCCAACCATTTTAGGAGAGAGCTTGGTCTGTCCTAGACGACGGCGCGAAACGAGGTCGGTATCTGAATACATGTAAGCGTTGGTCCGACGCGAGAAGACGCAGTAGATTCGTACAATCGGGTATGTTCTCGACCATGAGCGGGTTGTGCCTCGTGGGCAACTCCCTCGTGCTGGTAGGAGCCATTGCGAAAACAGATGCCCGAGATTGCAACGAGAGCGCGATCGCAGCTGGATATTGAAGACTCGAGCGATTAGAGATGCTGCGATGCGCCACTTAAATGCAAATCGTGGTCAATGACGCGAGTCGACGATGTCGCAAGTCGGGCGCGTGTTGAGCTCGATGCAAAACCTGGGCGGGAGTCGACACGTATCAACACGTAGTCGCCGAACCATCAACAGCCGGCGAAAGCAGGCGATTAAGGTATCAAAAACAGTACAACAGTGACGCGAAGACAACGGGGTGATGAGCCACCGACCCGACGCAGCAGTGTCTAAAACCAGATGACGGGGTTAACGGGAGGGAAGAGGAAAAGGAAGGGTTTCGCAGGGCCGCAGTGAGCGCGAAGGCGGAGAGAAGAATCGTCGCGCAAATTAGGTCGAAGGATAGCGTCAAGGATAGGATTTTAGCGGGCAGGCTCCCAGAACCAGCGGGCGGCCTAAGCACCATGCAGCGGAAGCGACCCCTTTAGGCCTTGGGTGCACTGCGGGTGTGGGGGGACGACCCCATGTTTCGTCACTTGATGGAATCTCGGTGCTAACCGAGTACGTGGCAACCTACCTCCATACTCGCCTTGAACCGAGTATTTCCTTATCCTACATCGGCAAGTCTTGCTGGCCCGTGCTTGTTCGTCCACTGGGCGTACGGGGAAAGCTTCGTCCCAATTTTTTTTTTTTTTTTTACAGCAGAGCTCGCCAGCTACGAGCGCCAACCGCGAGCGCCCGCCGCGTCATGGTGGAATCCAGTACGTCAGTTAGTGATCGTTCCACCTCTAGTGCGAAGGAGATACGGCTTGCACTGGTAAGACAGGTCGTCCCCTAGCCGCAGATATGACACCTCTTAGTGCCCCTCCATCCTCGGGCACAAGCAGGAGGGTGCAATCCAGGCGTATCCGCTGTGCGGTGGTCGGCTCACTATCGGCAACCAATGGCGGGTGTACAAGTCACACCTGGGGCACAGGAGCTCATGCAGGTAAACAGCACGACGTTGCGCCGCCTTAGCACTGGGCTGCTGAGTTGCAGGACCTGCGCAATGTTTTGCACGCACAGGTGCATGATTGGGCCTCAACCAGGCACGAGCACATGGCAAA
>KL660729.1:13318-29542 GCA_000732775.1 Stachybotrys chlorohalonatus IBT 40285 | reverse complement strand
CACAGGTGTGCTTCTTGAAGATTCCTGTCGTTATTTAAAGACCTCTGCGCGGACCGCCTTCACAACCACTGCTACCTCTCCTTCTTCCCGATCTCCTCTTGCCTACTCTCTCCTAGCTCTCACCTTTCGAGACCTGTCACATCTCTTGTCCGTAATAGCTTCACTCACCCTCAATTGGCTCAGTCGCCCCTCCCCTGACCTTGACTTGAGTACACTCCTCTCACGATACCACAACAAACAGCAAACTGGCATTGCCTCCCGTGCCTCCCCATTCTCGGCACCCTGACCTTCGGGCAGAGCCATACCCGCATTGATACGCCCCTTTTCCGCGTCGAAACAAATCCCCTTGATAATTTCTCCTCGTCTCCGTCCTTGGTGGAGCTGGAACCATGCCCATCCTCGACATTGACAAAGACCTCGCCGCTCTCTTCGAGAAGCAGGCCCAGGCAACCCCCGACGCCATAGCCCTGGAGGACGAGTCCAGGACGCTCACCTACTCCGAGCTCGACAATGCCACCTTTGCGCTGGCCGATCGTCTCCGCCACCAGGGCGTCGGCCGTGACGACCTGGTCGGCGTCCTAATGAGCCGCAGCGCCGACTACGTCATCGCCTCGCTCGCTGCGCTGCGCGCCGGCGGCGCGTTCCTCGTTCTCGAGCTGGCGTACCCCTCCGGCCTACTCCGAGAGGTCATTGAGGACGCAAAGCCCACTGTCATCATGACCCAGGTCGCCCACGCCGGCCTCATCAACACCGACATCCCCGTCATCGTCATCGATGAGCCCAGGAAAAAGCTCGTCAACGGCCACCACGCTCCTTCCAATCTACCGAAACCCCCCCTGCCGGCCGAGGACGACATAGACCGCCTCGCGTTCGTCTCCTACTCCTCCGGCACCACCGGCCGGCCCAAGGGCATCGCCAACCCGCACAGAGCCGCCGTCCGATCCTACAACCTCAGATTCGGTCTCAGTGATGTTGGTCCCGGTGACCGCGTCGCCTGCAATGTCTTCTTCGTATGGGAGATGTTGCGGCCCTTGTTGAGGGGAGCAACCGTCGTCGCAGTCCCGGATAGCGCAAGCTATGATCCGATTGCCCTGGTCGACTTCCTTTCCTCTCGTCGCATCACCGAGACCCTCATGACGCCTACCTTGTTGGCCACCATTCTCTCCCGCCACCCCAAACTTGGCACGTCCGTACCTGAGCTGCGGAATCTATGGCTCAACGGCGAGGTGGTAACAACCAATCTGTGTCGCCGCGCCATGGACGCTCTTCCCAACACTCGCCTGCTCAACGTGTACAGTGCCAGCGAAACGCACGAGGTTGCGGCCGGACATATCCAGAGCTTCGTTGACTTCGACGCCAACGTCTGCCCGGTCGGTCAGCCCATGGATGTTGAACACACGTATATCCTGGACGAGGCCGGCAACAGGGTGGGCCCCGGCATCAATGGAGAGCTTTACATTGGCGGTGACATGCTTGCGAGAGGATATCTTAACCTGCCCGAGACGACCGCCAAGGCGTTCCAGCCAGATCCCTTCGAGACCAAGAAGGGTGCGCGCATGTATGCCACCGGCGACATGGCTCGCCTGCTCCCTTCCGGCCTGCTCGAGGTGACGGGCCGCGTCGGCGGCATGATCAAGTCGCGAGGCTACACGATCCAGCCGGGCGCCGTGGCCACCGCAATCATCAAGCACATTGCGGTCCGCGACTGTACCGTCATCGCCCACGGCGACGGCTTGGAGAGGCAGCTCGTTGCCTACTTTGTTCGCGAGGACGGCGATCCCAAAGGCCGCACAATCCCAGTCATTGACGATTCTGGGCACAGCCCCGTGGCGAGGCGAGCGCTTTCGTCAAACCTCGCCCATTACATGATTCCGAGCCTCTGGGTGGAGCTGAAGGAGATCCCTACCCACGGCGTATCTGGCAAGATTGACACAAAGGCGCTGCCGCCGCCGCCGTCTCCCAAGTCTCCCAAGCCCCCAGTGAACGGTGTGCAGAAGGAGCAGAACACCAGCATCAAGATGGAAACCATCATCCAGATGTGGGCTGCTTCACTCAACATCCACCCCTCCACCATCACCCCGAAACACGACTTCTTCGATCTGGGCGGTCACTCTCTAGTCCTGGCGGATCTCTCCACCAGGTTCTCCAAGACGTTCGGCTTTCCTGTACCACTTGGCCCATTGGCGGGTAATCCAACATTGGAAGGCCACCTGGAAGCCGTCACGGCCGCTCGTGACGGCCACACCGCGGCCGTGCAGGCAGATCTACCAGCCGTCCTTCGCGCAGATAGCGTCCTTTCCGATGACATCAAATCCAACGGCGCGCCCATGCGCCGTATTAGCGACGCGAAAACGGTCCTGCTGACCGGTGTGACCGGCTACCTTGGAGCTTTTCTTCTCAAGTCTATTCTGGAAAAGACGTCGGCTGACGTCATCTGTCTTGTCCGGGTGACTGAGCCGTCAGAGAAGAGTCGACCAATCTGTATGGCCCGCATGCGCAGAAATCTGATCGACTTGGGCATCTGGGACGATTCGATCCTAGACAGGGTCGAGGTGCTTCCGGGCAATCTGGCTAGATCTCGGTTTGGCCTGTCTCCCGACGCCTTTGAAGAACTGTCATCCCGGGTTCAGGTGATTATTCATTCTGCAGCCACGGTGAATCTCGTCTACCCCTATGCTGCGTTGAGAAACGCCAACATCGGTGGCACAAGAGAAATCCTTCGCCTGGCTTCCCGTGCTGGTGCCACAGTTCACCACGTATCAACCAACGGCGTACTACCCCCCTCAGCGCAGGGGTGGTCCGAGGATACCATGATTGACCTTGACCAAGTCCCAACCCGTCTTCTCGATGGGTATGGACAGACGAAGTGGGTGGCTGAGAAGCTCGTGGAGGAGGCTGGCCGGCGAGGCATCCCCGTCAAGATGTACCGCCCGGGAACAATCAGCGGCCATAGTCAGACGGGTGCCACAAACAAGTGGGACTTGATGAATGCGCTGATCGTCGAATCACTGCAGCTCGGCTATGCTCCCGATGTCGAGGGATGGCTCGTCGAGATGACTCCTGTTGACTTTGTCAGTGATGCCATCGTCACTCTTGCCGACCACACCGACACCGACCAGCGCGTTTACCACGTTGGCGATGCCAACCCGCTGCCGGCGTCGGTTGTCTTCGATCGCCTGGCGAAGCTTGGGTATGCCACCGAAAAACTGCCTTTCCGGGATTGGGAGGAAATGTGGCAAGAGAAGCGAGGTTCCGAACGCGGCGGCGACGAGCCCTTCACCGTGGACATCTTGCGCGGCGGCATGCCTACCGAGGACGGTCTGAAATCACTCATGGTGCTGAAGGACGATGTCACACGCGCTGCCTTGAGCCAGTACGGTGTGGAGCGGCCCAGCATCGACTGCCCTCTGCTGAAGACGTACACGAGGCACTTCTACTCATTGGGCTGGCTGCCAAAGCCGCCGCAGCAGCCGCAAGACGACGACACCCCTGCGATCAGTCCTAGAGGCCGTTTGGCCGGCAAGGTGGCCGTCGTCACTGGTGCCTCGTCCGGTATTGGAGCGGCAGTGGCCGCAGGTCTAGCCAGAGAAGGTGCTCACGTTGCGATAGCTGCCCGGCGCATTGAGGCTCTAGAAGGGCTCAAGTCCAAGATCGCCGGCAACGGCAAGATCCTCGCACGCAAGACGGACGTCACTGATAGAACACAAGTTGAGGCGCTGATGCGGGAAGCTACCGAGATACTGGGTCCCATCGATATCCTCGTCTGCTGCGCCGGAGTCATGTACTTCACGATGATGGCAAATGTCCAGGTAGACCAATGGGAGCAGACGGTCGACGTGAACTGCAAGGGCCTGCTGCACTCGCTGTCATCGAGCGTTCCGGGTATGCTAAGCCGCGGCTCCGGCCACGTCGTGGCCATCTCCTCGGACGCCGGACGCAAGGTCTTCCCTGGCCTGGGCGTTTACTCGGCGTCTAAGTTCTTCGTCGAAGCAACCCTACAGGCTCTGCGACTGGAGACGGCTGACAAGGGCCTCCGCGTCACGGCGATCCAGCCGGGCAACGTGGCCACGGACCTCCTGGGCATGTCGACAGACGCAGAAGCCATCAAGAAGTATGGCGAGCCGACGGGGGCAAAGGTACTTGACGCGGAGAACATCGCGGATGCCATTGTCTTTGCCGTGTGCCAGCCACAGCACGTTGCCGTGAACGAAGTGTTGATCGAGCCTCGGGAAGAGCCGATCTGATGTGACGCATGGACTCGTCGGATCAGCATCGAGATGGGATGGAACTGGTAAAGGGGGAGGCAAGGGGGGAGGTGCCATGGCTTATGATGTAAGGATTGTTGGCTGCAAATGCGCCTCTTTACCTGTGACGAGGGAACATTCCCCCTGACCCTAGTCGGTTGGGTTCTTTTGGCGATGGGTTATGCCCACGCCTGTTTCAAGTTTCATAAAACGAGCGACGAGACCACGAGCTGCAAGCTGATAAAATGATTGCTGGGTAAATGCCTGGACAAATGTTTCCCCCGTAATTGATACTCGGCGACCGTTGGCGTGAATCAGCACCTTGTTCTATCCTGCCTGTGGATTGTGACTTTGGGTTGAGTCTGCGGAATGCTTCAGACCCAATATCGACGCCCTTTTCGGCTCATGGTGCAACGCACCGGAATAAAGCCATGACTGCAACAGCTCCTATTCACCAGATAGTTCCTCATGCGCCTAGGTATGACTGGGTATGAAGGAGCGACTCCGAGTCGACAATACAAAGCCCCGAGACTCCTCTTCTCATCTCTAGAACAAACGGGCTGGCCGATGTCGAAGCGAACAGACATCCAGAGGCCTTGCCTCATTTGGGCCAAGCTCCAGGGGCAAGGCAAGGGGATTCGGTGACTCCACCGAGCTGCGACAGATACCGGGGTGGGGGTGGGGGCAAGTTTTGGATAGGAGGGCAAAGGCATGGCCAACCCTTGCTCGTCGAAATCCTGGCGAGGTTCTGGTTGGATCTCTGTCGGCTGCTTGAGTTCCAGAGTCCGGTGAGCGCGCCACAAGGGTTGGCGGGGTCGTTTCACGGTAGCCCGGGCCAGCGATGCCCTGCCCTCGACCGTTGGGCCAATTTTCTATGATCCATGGCGGGCTTGCCTGCGAACCTAGCCGCCTGCCGGGCTTGCCTGACCTTGCCTTGCGCCGGCGGCACCATGCAGGAGACTACATGGCTTGTGCAAAGCTGTGGGTGCACTCCTCGTTGACCGGTCATTCATGCCGTCGCCTCATCTTTCCGGTTCGGTTGAAGCCGAAGCCCTCCAACCAAACAGCAAAGGTATATCGTATTGGAGAACGACTGCCATAGAGACACGACGGAGACTGAGCCCCTAAAGACTCAACTCGAGACGTCATGGCACGGATGACCGGGTTAGAGCATAGACGCCGATATTGATGGCCTTGTCCATGGGTGCCGTTGTTTCGATGCGCCCTGGTGAGCGTCGTTTGTTCACCTTGTTTCCAGCAATGCAACGCAAATAACAAGCTCTATATCTGACACGCGCCTAGGGCTCGGCTAGACGGCCGAGAGGCTCGCCCAGCCAGTAGCAGCCGCCTGATCGGGGGCCGGGGCCATCCACTGTCGGCCAGGGTGTAGAGATTGAGAGCAGGACTGCTCGGCCCCACCCGTCATCCTGCCTTCTGCGCGCCTAGACGCAGGAGGAAGAAGGCGGTTCGGGCTCGTTTCCAGCTGTGGGCTGCGGGAAAAGGAAGCAAATGAGATGAGATGAGATGAGATGAGATGAGGGACTGGAGCAGGCATCATGGCACGAGGCTCGGCCTGGTGTCGGCTATCGACCCGTGAAATGAGCCAGGCCGAGGAGGATGCACCCACCCACCAAGTCTGGTCGTATATCAACACCATGTAGTCCATATCGTGGCCCTCCCTCCTCCCTCTCCTCTCTTTTCCCGCCTTACTCTCCCCATTCTCACGGACCTCGAAGGACCAGTGCCTGTCATTCTTTTTTTCTTGTACGCTTGTACATCACTTTCCTTTACCCAAACCATTCGCTTTCATTACGAGCCTTGACGGCCCATTACTTCTGATAGAGCCTTTTTGATTTGTGCTCCATCTCGACACTCTCTTGTAAACAGATTTTTGAACTGCATCTGGTCCCGAGCTTCGCCACCAAACCGAAAAAGAAGAGAATCTTTAGACTTACCCGTTCCATAACCACTCTCCGCCAACATGTACCGCTACGCAATCCTCGCCGCCGCTGTGCCCATGGTGGCTGCCCACGGCTTCATCAGCTCCCCCCCTCCTCGCCAGCCCGGCGAGGCCTTTGGCGCCGCCTGCGGTGCTCAGGCCCTTAACCAGCAGGCCGCCGACATCAATGGCAACGTTCAAGGTATTATGCAGGTTATCGACGCCCGAACCATCAGCGACGATTGCAACCTGTGGCTCTGCAAGGGTTTCCTGCTTGAGGACCCGAGCCTCGTCCAGAGCTACACCCTCGGCCAGACCATTGACTTTGAGATCGACATTGCTGCTCCCCACACTGGCGTTGCCAACGTCTCCGTCGTCAGGACCAGCACCAACTCCATCATCGGTGCCCCTCTCATCGAGTTTGAGAACTACGCCTCCACTGCCACTGGTGTAGACCCTTCCAACCGCGCCTTCAGCGTCACCCTTCCCGAGGACCTCGAGGGCCAATGTACCACCGCCGGCGACTGTGTCCTCCAGTGGTGGTGGGACGCTGCTGATATCAACCAGACCTACGAGTCTTGCGTTGACTTTACCGTTGCCGGTTCCGGCTCTGGCAGCCCCGCCCCTGCTCCCTCTGTGTCCACTCCCGCTCCTTCTGCTACCGCCCCTGTTGTCACCACTGCCGTTACTCCTCAGCCTACCTCCACCCCCATTGAGGAGCCTATCGAGGAGGATGACGAGTGCCCCGCCGACGATGAAGAGGACGAGGACGAGGACGAAGAGCCTGTTGAGGAGGATGACGAGTGCCCTGCTGATGACGAAGAGGAGGAGGATGAGGAGCCCATCGAGGAGGATGATGAGTGCCCTGCCGACGATGAAGAGGAGGAGGTTGAGGAGCCTGTCGAGGAAGTTGAGGAGCCTGTCGAGGAGGATGATGAGTGCCCCGCCGAGGAAGAGGATGACGCGTCCGGTGACGTCGACCCTGATGAAGAATACGATGGTGTCGACGTCGAGGAAGACGACGAGTGCCCCGCTGACGAGGAGGAAGAAGAGGAGGAGGAGCCTATCGAGGAGGAGGATGATGAGTGCCCTGCCGAGGATGACGAGGACGAGGAGCCTATCGAGGAGGAGGATGATGAGTGCCCTGCCGAGGATGACGAGGACGAGGAGCCTATCGAGGAGGAGGATGATGAGTGCCCTGCCGAGGATGACGAGGACGAGGAGCCTATCGAGGAGGAGGATGATGAGTGCCCTGCCGAGGAGGACGAGGAGGACGAGGAGCCTATCGAGGATGATGATGAGTGCCCTGCTGAGGATGAGGAGGACGACTACGAGGAGACCCTTCCTGTCGTTACCTCTGCCGGTATCTACGAGCGAGCGCCCGCCACCACCCTGGCTACCGTTGTGCGCAAGGCTGTCGCGACCGCCGCCTTCTAAAGCCTTCCTGTGCAACCTGACGATGTCGTGCGAACCACTTTTTTGAGGTATCGCGACGTGGATAGCGGAGACATTTTTTATGGTACGAGGGGATGGTTCTTGTTCAAGTAGATATTCTTTATAGGTAGTTCTCCAGCGGAGGCTGTCTTGACCGTGTTATATTTTTTGGGAGAAATTCTCAGCTGTCCATATTCCTCTTGCATTGAATGTAACTTGTATGATGGCATTGGTGTTTTCGAGAGTAATTACATTCATCAGAATAGAACGTCGCAACGAAACCCCCGGAGCTGAGGTGATGTACGAAGTACAACGGCCGGACCTGGTGATCAATGTGAGCCAATCATGGAAGAGACTTTCTGTAGGGATTCCCTAAGGATGGCGCTGCAGGTTTCTGGCCAGGAGTAGGATTGATAGGCGACTGCCGCCTCCTGGTTCATTCGCCAGCTGTCTTGTCCAGCGTGATGAGAGTGAAGATGTGGTGGAAGAAAAATGGGTTGAAAGATTGGGTCATGTCATGTCGTTCAACGACCTTTCCTTGGCAAGGAGCAGGTGCGGGTGACTGCCCACTGACATACCGCTAGTCCTGTGGGCCTGCACAACGTTGCGGCAGGTACGCTTCATTCAGGAACGATCTGGAGGAAGGCACGATTTGATGCGGCTGACCGACTAGCGAGGCAGCTAACCCGAAGCGGAACGCGGCCCCTCGGGGCGGCAGACGGATGTCGGGATGATGATCATCACTTGGAGGATCCCTTGCCGTTGGGACCAGTGTCGAAAGAAAGGGGAACAATCCTCACGTTAAATGAGAGATGAATGATCATGCGTGATGTGCAGATTTTGAATGGCTTTGGGACGCCATGTGCTGGCAGGAAACGGGTGTTGCGGCATGGCCTTGACCGTGCCGCCTCCTTGGCTGAACCAATTCTTCATCATCGTGAGACAACCTGACGCGTTGCAGACACGCAATGTGACTCTGTTTTCAAGGTGCAACGTGATACTCTGCCGGCTACAGCCAAGAGCGCTGTGGTTGGCGGGTTGTGCTTGCTAGACTGCCATGAAAGCCAGCCGTTTATTGTTCTGTCTGGCTTCCATGCCTTGTTTTTACCTTGTCATCTAGGGAGAGTCGATGAAGATGCCCCCATTTAATAAATCGTGAAGGGCCCATTGGACGCAGACACCAAGGAGCAACCCACTTCCCCGTGGTAAAACGAGAATCCCTATTTGTACGTGTACACGAATGCGTTGCGCGGCAGGTCGACGACACTTGTCAAACAGCAGCTCTCCTGTCCACCCATCCATCCATCCTCATTTTATTGCTACGAGCCGGGCCTGACGGACAGCGCCCAGGTGGCCTTTAGCCAAATGAAGGCTCGCATGAAGCAACGGAACGGGCTGCCTCCCTGGGAAGCAGAACCAGCATCCGGTAGATCCCCAATACAAGCCTGTGGGGAAATAGTGCCCCCTTTTGATTAACCCAGAGCCTTGAGCAGGCTGTATCCCCACCCTCGTCTGCCGCCATGGGTTAGGCGAGGAAATGCACGACGCCGCATCGCCCTTTCTGCTGGTCCTCGTCTTCTCATTGGCAATTGAAGCGTCCTAGGACTCTTTCCGTCGGCCCAGAGCGGGCCCTTGCGCGGCAGCTGGACGACGGGACGCTGCTTGTACTCGTAAGCCCTTGCCTTGGATAAATAAGTGCGCCACCATCCCCCTGTAGCCCAGTGTGCCCATCTCGAATAGTTAAGGAGCCGATGACCCGAACAGACATGTCGACAACCTCAACCCTCCTCTTCTTCCATCTCTGGCGGTTCTACCCTCGAACCCGCTCCCTTTGTCCCTGTATTCTTTACCCCCCTTGTTTCGCTTCACAGGTTCTGTGGAAGCATCCCCTCTTTTGAAACTACGTCTGACCCTGTGTCGTGCCACTCCTTGCGTTTTTGGATAACATTCCTATCATCTCGTATAAATATTCTCCCCCCTCTTGAGCCCAGCCATTACCCTACTACCTCTTCGCCTTACTTTCACTCCCCTACGTCATGGCGCCCTCCTCCTGGTCTGCAGCGGCAGGCACCGCGCTATGGCTGGCCGCCTCAGTCGTTGCAGATATCCAACCCTTCTCCAACATAGAAGAATTCACGACGGCAGTAGATGCCGCAAAAGGCTTTCCCAGCCAAAAGTTCCGCTCCTCGGACATAGTCGCCCCCGTACTGCAGGTCAACTCGTGGGACCGCGAGGCCACCGACGACGAACCGTACCTCTTCCTCGGCACCGTCTACGGCAAGGACAAGGCCGGCCCCATGATCCTCGATGCACGCGACCTCAGCCTCATTTACGCTGACCAACACTACGACAACACGTATCACTCTGATGTTCAGTACATCAACGGCACGCGGTACCTGACGTTCTGGGAGGGCGGCCACAGTCGCGGGCACGCCAACGGCTACTGTCTGGTTTACGACGAGAACTACCATTTGCAGTACAATGTTAGCGCGCAAGGTTTGCATGGCGCCCTGGCCGATATGCACGAGCTGTCCTTTACGTCCGAAGGCACCGTTGTCTTCTCCACCTACTTCAACATTCCCTACAACTGCTCTAGCGTCGGTGGCCCGGAGGAAGCTCTTCTGATGGACAGTGGCTTCCAAGAGGTTGATCCGGTGACAAACGAGGTTCTCTTCGATTGGGGAGCCTCGAAGCACTTTGACATTGCCGACAGCTATGCGCGGTACTCGGACGCTTATGGTGTCGGCGAGAACTCGGGCTTTGACTTTTTCCACATCAATTCCATCCGAAAAGTATGTTGCGCGCACCCATAGCTATCCCTTATACTGATAGAGTATGCTTCAGACTGAAGACGGCAATTACCTCGTCTCCAGCCGCCACTTACACTTGCTTACTCTGATCGATGGCAAGACGGGCAAGCCCATATGGGTTCTTGGCGGCAAGAAGAACGAGTTCAAGGACCTGAGTGATGGTAAAGCCACCAACTTTGGCTGGCAGCACGACGCCCGTTTCTGGAGGGACCAGAGACACATCACCATGTTCGACAACCACGGCGAGCGCACCGATATGTGCAAGGACAACTGCAAAACCCGCGGTCTACATCTAGAGATCGACCCCGACCAGAAGACGGCTCGCGTGGTACAGGAGTATTTCCATCCCCAAGGCATTGATTCCGGTGCCATGGGTGGCCTCCAGCCGCTCGAGAGCGGGCATGTGGTGGTTGGTTGGGGATACAACCCGACCTTTGTCGAGTATACCGCGGACGGAAAGCCCGTGATGGATATCCAGCGTGGCAAGATTGGCGAGGGATACCAGGCGGATATGTTTGCCTATCGAGTCGCCAAGGGCAAATGGGTCGGGCGACCTACCTGGCCTCCTAGCGTTGCCATCGATGCTCCTAAAAGGACCACCATGAACGCCACGGTCTTTGTGTCCTGGAACGGCGCAACAGACGTTGCCAAATGGGCCATTGTAAGTCATGGTTGCCGTCTACTTCTGCACGGTTTGCTGACAGGATACATAGCTTGCCTCGAACAATGCCTCCACCATCAATGGCTGGGAAAACGTCGTTGCCGTTGCAGACCGCACCGGCTTTGAGACCAAGATTTCTCTTGGTCAGGATTCCGCCGCCCGCTACATTGGCGCCGCTGCCCTAACCAGCGACGGCGCTGTTTTGGGTTCATCTTTTGTCATCGACATGGAGAACGGCAAGCCGGTCCTCATGGCGAGCAACATAAACAGCATCTACCCGCCCACCGAAGTGGACGAGTCACCCGAACCTAGCGACACGGACAATGCAGTGGAAACTGGCCGGCCAGACGACTCGGCAGCAGAAGACGAAGCGGACAGCCAAGATTCCAAATTTGGTGATCATCAAATTGGGCTGGCTGCTGGCTTCATCTTCTTCTTGGTCATCGCATGCTATGCCATCAGATTCTTCTGGAAGAGGCGGTATTCAGATGCTATGGAGAAAGGCAAGTACAAGCGGGTCGGCTTGGAAGATTAATGACGCTGTTGGGAACGCACAAAATCAGAATATACCCCATGATCGACTCCTTTTTCTTTTTCATGTACGTACTTTGTGATGGTTGGCAAGCACCGGCGAGTGGCTTTTGGTTGACTTTTCTGGGAAAATTCTTGAGTGGGCATCTGGTGTTCAGCGCTGCAGGGATTCGTGTACATATTTGGGCAGACCGTACTTTGTGAAATCATCTCTCACAATTCACTATCACTTTGATACACCGTACCACGTGCCTGCTGCTTGCCAATCTTACAGAGCGGGGATTGGGCAGCGTGCCTGCGCAGAAGATTCCAGTAACAGCCCTTTCCCATGAACTTATTACTTCATGTCAAAGACATTGTCTGGTGCGTTCTTGAAAGGTTGGTATTAGCGCAAGTCCAAATATCAAGCTACTTAGGCAGTACCTGTACTCTGAGACGAAGTTCTATTTTGAGTAGAAGCCAGAGATGGCATGTAGTGCGTCATTGGAGACTTACATTGTGCCCAGGAAACTCATTGCAAAGCCATTCATACGCAAACTAGACTAGTGGAGGGATGCTGCATAACGCATAAACTCCTTTGTACACCAACCATCACTCTTACAAGCCACGTACGCCAACAACCTCCAGCAGTCTACAAGCCTGAGGCAAAGTGTCCTTCTGGCGGTATTGGCAGGTTCACACACTGCAGAGGCTTCCCGTCAACGCCCAAAAAGCCTCCCTTATCTACACCTGCTCTTCCCACTTGATTCCCCCACCAATCCAATCTGATATCCAGCATCTGGAGGCCGAAAAACATGACTAGGCCGGAAACGCCAATCGCCGTGCCAAAGGCGCACGCCATGACATATGTGTACCGCTCCCACCACACCTTGTACCGTCTCTTGATGAAGTAGTTGAAGAGGAGGCCCAGCACCACAGGTCCCTGCATGTAGCTCCAGTTGTACGGCGCCCAACCCAGGGGACCCGCCAGGAAGATGGGTATGTTGACGCTGCGCCAAAGAGAGGTGGGCCAGCGCTTGATGGCGAAGTAGGCGACTATGGGCAGCACGATGCCCACGGGGATGGCGTAAGTAGTGGGGTTGTAGTGCGCGCCGGGGCCAAAGAGGCGCCGGGGCCCTATGACGCCCCAAAGAATGGAGGACTGGAAGTAACTGTGAGTCCAGGGGCAAAAGAAGCGGTCCTTCTGAACATCGGTGCAGAGGTCTGCGACGTTACGAAGAACCCAGTGGTTGACGCCGAGGGCAACGAAGCCGGACAGGACGGTGGCGTATATCTGGGCGGCAAAGGCCCAGCGCGGCGGGATCTTGGCGTAGTGCGCCATCTTGAGGTCCGAGATGAAGTTGAGGGATTGCGAGGTTGTGATATATGCGAACATCCTGAAGACCATGTTGGGGATGGCCTTGCCCTCAAGGGCGTAACCGCCGATGACTTGCGCCAGTATGCTCAGTGGGACTTCAATATTTGTGATGGCTGCGAGCATGCCCACTGGGACCTGCAGCGCGAGGTTGAAGACTAGGGCGAGGCAGATGGCCCAGACGGGCGTCACGGTCGGCCAAAGGAGGACGGAACAGCAGGCTAGGAGGAAAGAGATGACAAGGACGATCAGGTACCACCATTGTGGGCATTCTGGGTACACGGCCATGAGTCGGTTGTGCACATCGGAGAACTGGTCGGCGCGCTTGGTGCGTTTCCACGCTGATACGACGCCGGTCTTGATATCCTTGCCAAAGAAGAGGACAATGTGGACGACGACGGCAACGTATACGGTCAAGTAGGCAGCGTAGTGGATGGTCTGCGTGGTGGAAATCCACGGGATGCTGTATTCGCTGTAGGCCGTCTCGTTAAATGTCAGGTCGGGGTTCAGGATGCGGCGGACGTTGTACGGGGCGCCCATGTTGTCGTAGGCACGGTTGGAGTTGATGGGGAGGTAGCCGGCATTCCAGACGTTGCTGAAGTACATGATGGGCGCAATGAGGAAGCCCGAGATCGCCATGCCTGCGGCGAAATTTAGCAGGGTGAATAGTGGTGATACGATCGGGTCGACGAGATGTGTTGCTATGTTCCAGTCCAGCGTGGGCAGAGGGTTGAGACCTAGGCCGCAGCTGCTGCCGGCGATGATGGCCAACGTGATGTTGCCCGGGGAGATCCAGGTAGGCCAGTTGAACAAGGCGATGCCTTCGAAAACATAGTTAGGCACCCAGTGCCATGCAAACATGGCAGCGAAGCAGACGAAGAAGAAACGATACCGCGAGATGATCCACCCGTGCGCCGACTCCTGCGCTGACTGTCCGTTGTCCTTGTACAGGGCCTTTGTGAGCGCAATGGTGGCGAGCGGGCGCTGCCAGATCATAGCGGGCGGGTAGACGAGGAAGCGGCGCGTCATGCCCGCGCAGCCGTAGCCCATGAGCTGCGTGGCGAGCAGCGTGGTGACCTGCCAGGGGATGCTGTTGGCGAGGACCGTCTCGCCAAAGAAGACGTCGAGCTTGAGGACCTGGATGATGGTGACGATGTAGGCGCCCGACGACGTGCCGCCGAAGGAGACGTTGGCCATCATGGCGATGAGGAGGTGCTCCTTCTGGCTGAAAGGGCCAGGGTTGAGACTAAACGGCCACCATCCTTTTCCGAAAGTCCTTTCGGGAAGCCATTTCGCCATGAGGGTACCCAGGGGTAGAGCCAGGAGCTGCACAATGTAGGTTGTTATGGCGATGCTCGGCATTCGTAGCGAGAAGAACTGATGCAGGGCGGTGCCCCCAAGCGTAAACAGCGTGCCCAGCAGAAACACCCTGAACGTGCCGGCGGGGAGCGTCGGGTCGTCGGTCGGGTCGACCACGGCGCGTACCTCGGAATAGGGCGAGTTGTTTAAGATGAGGTCCTTTTGCGTGAGGAACTCGTCGAGGATGGACTGCGCCGTCTCCTCGTGGTTGTCATTCCGTGCTTTTGCTGCCAGGTACTCCCGAGCACGTTTGAGCACGTCCTGGGGGAAGTTCTGGTCCAGCTCGTACTCATGCACGAGGCTACACAGCTCTGTCTCAAGGGTGGGCGGCGGTGTGCTTGGTTTCTCCCGCGTGGTCGTCACGTTCGTGCTGGTGGAGCCATGGCGAGCATCGGAACAGTGTTTAGTGGTGGGAGCGGCCTGCTTGTCTGCTGGTGAAGGCATGGTCGCTTTGCCGGACTGTGTATCACGCGTGTTGCGGGAGACATGCAGAAGAGGCACAGCTGAGAAGTGACGTGACGTATTTATGGGAAGACAGGGAATTTAATCCCAGCTCCGCAGATAGATTCCCATGGTGAAGCATATAATCAGAGTAGCTAAAGGGAAACTTTAAGGGAGTGGCTTCTTTGGAGATGTCGGTATCAAAGGTTAAGAGACATGGTATTGCCTTAAGCTTGCTGATGCTGCTGGGCATCGCGATCTGATTATGATCCCGAAAAAATAGTCAGTCGTCCTGCTTTTCCAATGGCGGAAAGTGCGTATATCGGCATTTTCGATATAACGCTATCCGCTGCCTGAACATCCATGACCCAAGGATGTTACCAAGGGATGTCGAGGCTATGAGAAACTTGAAGTCGTGATGGTGGCGTGGCGTGGCGTAGGTTTGGGTGTCCACTGCATAGTCTTCATAGCAACCAATTTTTCCTCGGAAAATATTAAGAGATCCACGTAGTCTATGTATAGTATTAGTTGAGGAATACCCCTACAGGTCTTTGGCTGATGAGCGTCGCGAGTCAATGGACGATGTTGGTCGGTTGAGAATTGGCTGACACGGTGAGCTTGCAGCTGGAGAGAGATGTGAACAAATATTGAAGGAGTGAATAAATGGCATTGCCCATGTGTCGCCGCCCTAATCCGTAGACGACAATGCATGCTATATATCTTGGTGTCGTATAAGACGTGATGCTACCGTGAGTAAAAAAAGCATAAAAGCGAGGCTATGTGTTGCGACGTGATATATCCAATGAGCGCTTCCGCTTTTACCAAAAATTTAAATTTAAACTGAAACAAAACAAAATAAACACCAAACAAAACACGCTAGACGACTTGAACATCAAGGCAGCGGCGGCGAGGGAGCTCGCTCTACCTGCTCGACCTCGGGGGCCTGCGCCGCTCGGTGGTGCCTCCGCCGTACTCTCTCACGATCGAGACACATGCCGGTGATGAGGATTAATCGAAAGCCGCTGTGCAAACAACGTCAGCAAATCCGGTGAAGAAAGAAAAAGGATGATGGAAACCCTACGCTAGAACGCCAATTGATATCATGCCCATGCGGTCCAGGTCCTCCTGCCAGGGTTCGCGGTCTGCGGAGGCTAGGCGCGAGCCCTGCAAGGAGCCGACGCCCATGGTGAAGGCGACAGGTAGAATGAGGTCGCCGGCGCTGACGAGCAGGGCGGCGACGTCCCAGAGGATGGTTGCCGTGCGGGTGAGGCCCGGCACGGTGAAGCGCTCGCCCAGACAGGACGCCCGCGACGCAAGGTACAGGCTGTCATTCAACATGGCGAAGACAGACTACCCGACGCTCAAACCGTTAGCCCACCTACGAAGCACGGGGTATGGGGCCGCGTTTCTCAAGATCCGGATGCCACCGGAGGTATGACAGGAGCCACCGT
>KL660729.1:0-13306 GCA_000732775.1 Stachybotrys chlorohalonatus IBT 40285 | reverse complement strand
GGGAGGGGGGGGGGGGGGGGGGGGGGGGGGGGGGGGGGGGGGGTCAAGAGGAGAGGAGACTCACAGCGACCAGGCCGGGCATGGCGGACGCGACTTGTGATGACCATCGCTGGATGGTGTAGGCCTGGATCAGAAAGGCGCCGAGGGCGGATAGCCAGCCCAACGTCCTGAGGATGGTAAGGACATGGTGGAGGCCGCGATCGAAGCGCGTGGGCGGCCGCGGCATGATTTAATGATCCCCAGGCGGTAGCTGCCGACACAGAGATGGAGGCGGCGTTTTGGCAGAGCGACAACGAGGATGTGCTTTTCTACCCGGGGACGGAATGGCGGGGAATGGCGATGATAATCGAGGACATCGAACTTGGGGCTGGAAGGGGGAGGGGTGGCGGGAGTTCCAGGTTTCCACTATTCGGATTTCGGATTTCCCGTCCGTGCTGCGCTGTCCGTGCCTGTCTGTCTCGCCTGGATGGACAGGTAGATATAAAAGAAACAAATCAATAATTAAGAAAGACCGGAGAGTGGAAAAGCCCCAGCCTAGATTCACAAGGCAAAGAGAGCTGGTGGGCGGGTACGTGGCTGTGTTTTGGGGGGGGCCGCGGGGAGGTAGAGGAGACCCAGAGTGGGATAGGGATAATGGCAGAGAACAAGCGGCCGAAGCCTGATGATTATCCTTTTGTTTTGCCTTGTGGGCGAGGATTCGGACTTAGTAGTAGTAAGCATACGTGCGGGAGAGGATGGGCTATTGGACCGTTTAGAGAAGTGCAGGGGGGGGTCACGTTTGTTATCACCAGCGCATCTTAGGATCGACTGCTTGGCCTTTTCTCTTGTCCTGCTTCTGCACGGATACTGAGTGGTGACGAAGGTCAGCGCCTGGAATAGGCGCCCAAGCGTTGGATCTATGACCCCCAGGCTGCTGGGACTGCAGTCAGAATGTAGACCGGTCTCGTTTCTGTTAGCAAACAGTGCACACGTTCAGCATATGAGCATGAGAGCATGAGATAATGGGGCAGGGGAGTAATGGTCGGGAGGGGGGTGGGAGACGCGGCCGTTGAAGGCATGGATCTGCGCATCTTGGCACTCCCTCTGGACTCTGACAAAAAGCGGCTGGGCTGTGAATGCCTGAGGCGTCCCCTTATTCTTCTTCCTCACGGCTTTCCCCTCTGGCGACCGAGTGTTGTCTCCACATTTCGAGATTCAATGTCTTGGCGATTTGTTGGCCCGCCCATGCAAAAGGACTTGTTGTTATGGGCAGCAGATCTGGCTCGATGCTTTACAGGGTGACGGTTGAGACGTTGCGATGTGGACGTGCTTCTGCGCGTCTACAGTGACTGATTGATTGTCCCGAGACCGGTGGGCTTTTGGAGGCGCCTTGGTCACTGTAATTAGGCGTGGACGAGGACATGTCTCGGGTCGTTTTGGCGAGCGACGCTGCTAAGCTGCTGCTACACCCCAATTTCACTGACTGGCTCTGTCCTGTTCGTGCCTGCCTTCCACTGCGTCCCAAAGTCGCCTTTTCCTCGTCATAGGCGCCTTCCTCATGTACATGCCGTGAATCATCTGCCCTCACCGTTACCTCCACAGTTGCTAGCTGTCTATAAAATCCTCAAGCCTCCCGCGTTCACAATTCCAAGACACCACCCGCGCAGTTCCGTCTCCATCATGCTCGTTCGACTGCAAAATGTATGCGACATCCGCCTCGACTCCCCTGTCGCACAGGCAACCCCCGATTGATGACCGGCTCGCGATGTCCGTGACCGCACCTTTCGCACCGGGTCCGCCTGCTACCCTACACACAACACGCGTTGACTGCCATGACGTGACATTTGGCAGCAGACGCCGACGTCTTGTGCTAGGACTGAATCTTTGTTTCCCAGTCGTCGCCTCGGGTCACAGTGATGCCGAGTGAGCAAGTACGGGTCGAGCAAGCGGGCAGCGCAGCCATGGCCACAGTTTGTCAATGGTGAAGCTTCTACATGAGGTTTGTACTATCATACGTCCCGGAACGATCTCCGTGATCACACGCATATTTATGAAACGCTTGTTACCGTTGCGTTTGCCCTGACGCGACCGCAGCTGTGCTGGGGCTGGGTGAGGTCGGCCCTTGAACACACTCTCCCACCCATGATTGACAGCTAACTCTATCATAGCATGGATGTTTCTCTACCCGGCTGCGTATGCTGCGACGCCCGCACCAGAGCTATATGGGTCCTGATTGAAGGCGACTGCAGTTCGACAACGGCGGTCACGACCTGTCGTCTCTTGCACCGGAGGCTTTGTCAAGCATCCATGAACCGGCTCGCCCAATCCCCCACCCAGCCAGCTTCCCCACAATCAGGGACAGACTCGCCGGTGGGGTATATCACTTCACCGACCATGGCTGTCCTCTGAGGCTCATCTTCGTCGTCGTCGACATTCATCCCCGGCGGCAGAGGCAGTTTTGACCAGGCAATAACCAATTGCTCTCTAGCTACAGCATGTTTCCTTGTCATTGATGCTGGAACACACCCAGACGGTGACTGAACCGCCGACATCTCCATCTCTTTCCCTCTCCACATCACTGGCTTTCCTGCTGAAGGCCAACTGTCAGCTGCTTCGCTCATCTACAAAGTCTCCCGTCTCCTCCATCGATATTTGACTTTTCAAAATCTGGCACAAACATTTCTCTAATTTACTTCCTTTGAAAACTTTGCTCCTTAGCGGCTGTTGATTCTTGCTCCAAGATACTGTTAAAGGGCTCGAGCATCCTCGGACCATTCTTTTCACCATGTCGGAAACGTATTTCCCCAGTTACCCCTACTGGTCCACACAGTATCGACTCCATGCGACTGCACCGACAGATCGACGGACAGTGGTTGCAATCACCATGGCCACAGCTGTGCTTTCCGTCGCGATATGTGTGGTGTACATACTCCGCCGGCAGATTCTTGCCAACCTGCCGCGATGGTGTAAACCATTCGCCTCCGAGGAACCTCCTCCTAACCCGAGCGCCAGGCGGTGGACTCCCTGGACGCTGTTTCTCAACATCATCAGCCTGGCTGGCTTGGTTCTCTCCGGTACATCTATATGCATGACTGTTATCAACACAAAGTCATTCTTTCGCTTTCTGGGAGTTGTTCCATGGCTGGCGGTTCAACTCATTACAACTTTTGACCGCCCCATAAAGGCACCTCTCCTGCTCTTGGTACAATATCTGACCATCTTTGCTTCCGACTTCGCTACCTATTCCGTCGCTTTCCTGGGTCGCTTTCCGAAGGCAATCGACAGCCTGCAGGTTGCTGGCACGTTGTTGTGCTGTGTAGCCATCATCGTCATCTGCAACATGCCCTTACGCGATCCTACTTGGGGCGTCTCCGATATTGGGGGCATCGGCGCCGTCCCGTCAAATGCCGCCCGCAGCCCAGAGGACAACTTGAGTCTCCTCCGATGGTGGACCATGTCCTGGGTCAACCCCTTGGCCAACGTCCGCGCTCGGAGGGAGATCACAGTCAATGATATATGGCAACTTCCACACTCATTCCAGCATACCCGGCTTTACCTGGCCTTCCGCGAACTCGACGGCAAACTTCTACATCGCCTAATACTCGCCAACGGACTCGACATCATCCTCGCCACGATGCTAGCCCTCGTGGATCAGGTCGGCGATGTTACCATCATCAGACTCACCAGCACACTGTACAAAGCCCTCGACAATGGGAATACCAGAGAAGCCATCTACTGGACGCTGGTAATGCTAGTGTTTGATGTAGTCCGGCAATTTGCACAGGTGGCCGGAAATTGGTACGGGCGGAAGTCGTACGAGAGGTCCCGTGGAGAGACCTTTATTGCGTTGTTTATAAAACTTCTCACAAGGGCTGTTCCGGGGTCCGACGCCACCGAGAAAGGGCTAAACGAGGAGGGACAATACGATGAAACGGAACTCAAGCCTCGAAAAAGGCTTGCCAAGTTCTATTCGAGATTGTGCGGTCAAAGAAAGCCCAGTCCTGAAACGGAGAGTCTTCTTCAGACCCGGCAGACCCAGCAGGCCTCCAACGCCAAGGTGGTCAACCTGGTCAGAAACGATACTTACGAAATATCACAGCGCATCTGGGAATTCGGGCGGCTGGTATCCATGCCAGTGAAGTTGGGATTTACCATCTACTACCTGATTGATATCATGGGTTGGTCTTCCTGCATTGGCGTGGGACTCATGCTTATCTTCTTCACGTCAAACGCCTTCCTGGTCAAGAAGGTCGTCAGCCTTTCTCGAGATCGTACCGTCCTCTCCGACAAGCGAGCGCAAGCCATTTCTCACTTTGTGGAGGCAAGTCGTCCGCTCAAGCTGAACGGATGGACTTCAACCTGGGCAGATAGAATTATGAGGTTCAGGAAAGTTGAGATGGCCAAACGGCTCGTCATAGCCAACTACGGCGCTCTTATAGGAGCTGTCAACGCCGCCGGAGGAGCAGTATATCCACTTGCCAGCATAGCATTGTACACCCTTTATTTCAGAGAGGAACTCTCCAACGGGGTCATTTGGCCGTCTTTGCAGCTTTTTGCACAGTTGCAAACCAACATGCAGACAGCCTTTCAACAAATCACCGACTTTTGGAAGGCAACAATCCCGGTTGAGCGGGTGCATAAATACATGGCGGAACCAGACCAGGAGAAAATCTCCAACGATTACCATAACCACCAAGGTCTCGAGTTTCACAGTGCATCATTTGCGTGGCAATCAAGTAACAAGCAGGTCCTCGAGGACATTGACCTCAAGTTCCGTCCAGGTCTTACTGTCGTCAGGGGCAAGGTTGGCAGCGGAAAATCTAGCCTTCTGCTTGCGGCGCTGAACGAGATGCAATTGCTGAAAGGCAACATCATCAAATCAGACGAGCCGATCGGATATGCTCAGCAGCAGCCTTGGCTGGAGAGCAAAACCATCCGTGAAAACATCCTCTTCAACCGGCCGTTTGACGTCGAAAGGTACCACGAGGTCCTTCTTGCGTGCGCTTTATACCCTGATATCAGCACTTTTACGAGTGGCGATCATACGAAGCTCGAAGAAGGCGGTATTGGCCTCTCCGGGGGACAAAAGGCTCGCGTTGCGCTAGCCAGGGCCGTCTACAGCCCTGCCACTACACTTCTTCTTGATGACCCGCTAGCTGCCCTGGACCACAACACAGCGAGTCTCATTGTCAAACGCCTCTTCTCCGGCAAACTTGCGGAAGACCGGACAATCGTGCTGGTCACCCATCGAGATGATCTGGTCATGGGCATCGCCCAACAGGTTGTGGATATGGATAACGGCCGGGCAGTTGTTCTCTCGCCCGAGGAATATCGCCGGAGGTTGCAGCATCTCGACCAAGATTCCGAGACTCTGATCGAAGAAGAAGACGAGTCTGACGAAGATCGCCATGCATACGAGGCCAGCAGCACAATCGAGGAGCCGGAAGAAGCAAGCCCCGAAGGTGGTGTGCCTTTATCAGTTTATACTCGCTATATGCGAGCAGGAGGCTGGTGGAAATGGTTCGGTCTTCTGCTCTTTTACCTCGTCACTCGCTTCAGCAAGATAGCTAAGGGCTGGCTTCTTGAAGCGTGGGGCCATGGCTCAGCCAGCAACAACATCGGACCCATTCATGCTCAGAGCTACTGGGGTCTTCCTGAGCCTACCAAGTTCCCAAAACCATGGCTATATGCTTTGGCTGTTATTTCTGTAGTCGAGATTGTCAGCTTTGCCGTTGCGCAACTGATTCTTGCGCGGATCAGCGTTGACGCGGCCCAAGGCCTTTTCAAGGCAGCCGTGGAACGAGTTGGCAAGGCTACGTTCCGCTACTACGACACAACCCCGACGGGACAACTCAAGAACCGTCTCATATCCGACATGGCGATGGTGGACGGCGGCATCATGTCCCCATTGGAGACCTTTGTGTATTACATGATATCATTGATCATGAGCCTACTCGCCATCATGCTACATCAGCCAGCACTTCTGATCATTCTGTTCATAGTGACACTGCTGTTCATTCACTTCTTCAGAATATACGTTCCGATCTCACGAAGCTTGCGGCGAATCGAGATGAGGTACTTGACTCCCATCATTGCTAACATCGGTGTGTTGCAAGAAGGCCTAGTTACGATCCGCGCATTCCAAGTAGGGGAGAATTACAAGAAGCGTCACCTATTGGCCGTGGATGACTTCCAAAAGTACGACCATTTTTTCTGGGGCATGGCATTCTGGCTGCGCTTCCGCATTTCTGTGACCTCGTACTGCACCCGCACGGTGATGACTCTGGCTATGATCTGGTACAGAACACCGGCCAGCGCCATCGGCTTCGTCCTGACGCAGACTGAGGGGGCAATGACATCAATTCAATCCCTTTGCCAGGCATATGCTGAGCTACAGCTCGATGCCGTCTCCCTAGAGCGCGTCGAGCAGCTGAACAACATACCCGAGGAGCCTACCGGCAATCTCGAACCTCCACAGGACTGGCCAGCAAGTTCCGACGCTGTCAGCTTCGGGTCCGTAACATTCAAGTATGGGGATGATCTCCCGACAGTTCTGCACCAAGTCTCCTTTGACATCCCCGGTGGTTCCAGCTGCGCAGTGCTTGGACGGACTGGATCTGGCAAGTCTACGGTTGCGAACGTCTTGCTAGCGACCGAGCTCCCTTGCGAGGGTGTCGTCATGATTGGAGGTATAGACCTTGCCCATATTGACCGGACGACCCTACGCAAGCGTATCACCTATATTCAACAAGATCCGATTCTTTTCCCCGGCACACTGCGCGACAACATTGATCCCGAAGGAAAATTTGCCGAATCGGAATGTGAAAACGCAATCCATCGCGTACTTGGGAGCGATTGGTCATTAGACTCTACTGTCGACGCAGCGGGTAAGAACTTGAGCCAAGGTCAACGTCAGTTGGTAGGAATTGCACGAGCAGTCTTGCGACGAAGCGGTCTGGTGATTATGGACGAAGCGACGGCCTCGATCGATCGAGCGACCGCGGCAATGGTGCAGAAGATTCTGCGAGAGGAACTGTCGCAAAGTACAGTCATCACCATTGCCCACCGACTGGAAGCTGTGGAGGATGCAAGCTGGCAGCTGAGGCTGGACCATGGACGTGTTATTAGGTGCGGTCCAGCAAAAGAGCAGGGTCCTCGCAGAGATGGCGAAGAGAGTGAGCAGGAGTAAAAGAGCATATTCTTTGGATACGACATGTCATGGATTGTCTGAAATTAACGACTATTTGGGTATATACATGTACGAAAGATTGGTGTCCATCGTTGGACTAAAAATAAGGCGTTTTGATTGACTTGCAGACTTGCCACAACCAAGCCTCCCCCGAGAACTACAAGCTCGGCTCCAGTGCCCTGGCATTCTCAATGACCCGCCTGGTAGCACGAAAACCACGGGAGTCTGAACGCCTGTCAGCCAACTCCGGGCACGGAGATCCAGCCCAAACCTATAGTCCGCATGCACGAATTTCGTTTCCCTCCAACCGCTTACTGGTCTCTCAAAAGTCCAAGCAGAACGCTGCTCCCGATCCAGACCAGCTATCGCCTTCTTGGGCTATGTCAGGCTTTTTAAAACAAGGACGGGTCACAGTCATAACTCATCTATATCAATATGAAAGACAAAGAAGCGAGGATGTCGCTCGGCTCAAGGGCAATACATGGGTTCGTTGCGACAGGTTTATCGCTGGGGGGATCTACTGGCACCACTGCCAGGAGATTCTGCTGTCGATGCGACTCGGCGTGGTGGAAATCGATGGACCGCCGATGGAAGACTACGACAATAAGGGCTTCCGTGGGGCTCTGTGAGCCAATCCTGCATGGTTTCTCTGGGTCGAACCATGACCTCGACCACGGCTTTGTTGTTCGGGTATTGATATGCATGCCTGCCCTTGGTTGCTGTCTTATCGATGGAGTTTGATGGCCGCGACAGCGTAGTTGGTCTGTTCGACAATACCGCACACCCCATTGTCGACTTGGCTTCGGTGATGGTGGCATGGCCATTTCTTGGGTGGAATGGCGCTTCGATGGAAGGTCTTGGGCACAGGGATCTCGAATCCCAAGGTGGACGGGATTCAGAGCAGAATGGGGAGATCACAGATCCTCCCGTACAATCCTGCTTGTCGACCGCTTCTGCTCAAGGGCGGCCCTGGGGCGGTGGTGAGACCGAGGAAGGGAATGCTGCGGCAACGGACGGTTTAACGCTGTCTGCCCTGCCCGAGCCCCTCAATGCTTTGGGCTGTTGTCTCTTGGAAGATCTCCTGGGCACTTCGTCCTCCTCAAAGCACTCCGCCGCTTATATTTCTCCTAATAACTTTTCATCGAAGAGTAAGAGAACTACTCCCGCAGGGTCCAAGATCCTTGGACTTGAAGCATAGTCATTATGATGAGTTTGACTTGTTCTTGACTTTTCGACACTACCAATGTCCCTGATCTGCTGGTCAGTTCGGGGCAGTGATGCTAGAGGCGACCAACAGGGACATGGCTTCCTCGCGTTCATTCATCCAGTTGATACGGAAGCTCACGCCAGGGCTTCGTGTAGCGTCGGCACCAGTCGTTCACTTAGAATGGAGGGTTGCGGCAGCGACTGATCTGGCTCTTGCTTTCCCTCCACGAAGCGTGAGTTCCGGGACACGCTGTGAACGGCAAACATGGCGTTGTGACTTGTACGACATCCCAAACACACAGTCCTCTTGCATTTGCAGTTGTGCTACATTCATTTTGAATGGAGTCATACTAACGCATCCGCTATCCCAATTGATGGATCGGCCACGCCGCTGCTCTTGAATGTAGAGCGTCATCGCTATCGCCAGCCTTCTCGTGGCCTTTGGGGGTTCGAATGCCATTGACTTGCGGTCATCCCTGATTCGAGGGTGAGCGACAGCTAAATGGCACGCCATGCACTGACGGCTCCCGTATACCGCCCGCTCATACGAGAGAGTGAAATTTGTCCCGCTAGGATACACTCATTTGCCTCCTCCGGTGGATGTCGATGAGAAGATAAGTGGCGCTACTGCTGACTTTGGCCCAACCCAACTTCTATGGCAATGAGAACCTCGTTGGCATCACGCTCGCCATCCATGGAAGTCGACGATACGTATTCATCGTTCCTGAATGACGGACGCCCTCGCTGAACTCCGTGAAGTGTTTGGCCTCGCAACATATTCGTCACGCATGAAGCCGAAAACTACAATTTCAACGCTTGTAGGATGCGATGAACATTCACGGGCCACCAGCGGTGTGCCTCATCATCTTGTCGCATTGGATGCCACATATGTCACTCTTCATCTCTGGGCTGTGGTGACGGGGCACCAGAGCCAGTAAATTCTTTGTTTTTCTAATGTGAGCAAGATGGGACGCTTTGTATGAAAGTCTAGCCTGCCGTCCCATGAGTGAACAACCTCCACCTCCACCTACTCCATGTTCGGTGATGGGGGCGATTCATCGAGGCCGTGCGAAACACATTGGCCTAGCAATCCGAGCTTAAAGTGGCTTCGAAACCTCTCACGCCTTCTACTGAACTATGGTGGGAGGGGTGAAGAGGTGGATGGGCGAGGTGACGAGCTGGCTCCTCCAGGCCACCGGCAACCCACATACAAAGCGAAGCGTGTCACAGGCTGCCTGTTCATCGGCACGTTAGGGCATGCTACGTGGGGATACTGCTGTTCACGCCAATAACAGCGGCTCATCGATGGATGGCGATTCTTTGGATTGGGCTGTGCTTCCTCCTTGAACATCCGACTTCTACAGCCAGACGGACAGAAGATGGTCTTTTTTGCAGTCGTGATCTCGAGCCTAGTGAATCTTCGGAGCAAAGTTCTTTCTCCCTTCGACCGACAAACGGGACCGCGATCAAGCACATCGTCCATGGGGACTCTCGGTACACCAAACACAACAATAAAACTATTTCTTCTTGCGGGACATTGATCAAAACGCAAGTAGTCGTCCCCTCACAATGAACGAATTGGTGAGCTGCGGCTGACCGCTCTGATTAGGATGTGCCAGCCTGTACAATACACGTATCTTGGCTGCGGGCAACTCATTGCCGCTGTTCACTTGTGGGTTCCTGAGAGCTGCGTCAAGGCACTGGCGAGTGGCAGGGCTTGCTGGATTGCCCCAAATATACCGCTTGGGGACATCGTCAGGAAGACGTGGGAAGGGGAGGATCCAGGGCCGTGTACAGGGTGCGCGGTAAAGAGGCCGGCTGCAAAACAGGACGGGGATGAGAGCCGATAGGAAGGGACACAAGAAGGAGCGAAATCACAACGGTGGTGTCAGGTGGAAAGTTGGATGAGCAAAGGGCGTTAGGGGTTCATGGTCCGGAATCGAAACAGTCTATGGGAAGTGCAAACGGCAGCTGCACAGGATCTTTTGGTATTGGTTGAAAACAATAACACATATGCGTATTCTCTAGTATCTAAGAAAAGGTATCTCTTTCAAACATAGGACTTCGTGTCCGATAAACGAATCAAGATTACTCGCTGGAGTTAACCAAACACTTTGTCGAGGATCCTCTCGAACCAGTTCCTGAGATATCATGGTCAGCACAGGACAATATACAAAGTCAGGGACAAAAAGCACTTACGTAGAAGGTATGGAAACGTAGTTGCGCTCGTACTCTTCGAGCTCGGCGTGGTCCTTGCGCAGGTCAACCTCGGCGGGCTTGTGGACCTTTGTCTTGTGCCAGAGCTTCCAGCCGACGTAGAGGAGGGGCGTGACGAAGACCATGGTGTAGCTGCACATTGTTAGCGATACGGCTCGAGATGGGTTAGGGTACGGTTTTGGAGCAGGTCTTACGAGAAGAGGAAGTCGGGGACGTTCCAGAAACCAGGGAGGGGCAGGAAGACGGTGTAGCCGCCGACAAAGGTCATGATGAAGGTCCAGATACCGCCGTAGTAGGCGGCGTAGGGCATGAACCAGGCCTTGTAGGGCAGGGAGTCGCGGCTGATGCCCTGGGCGCGGAGGGCACGGTAGAAGAAGAGGTAGGTGATGGCCATGCTGCAGAAGTTGATGAGCTGAGAGGCGGTGACGAGGGCGACGAACCAGTCGAGGACGACGGCGGTGTTGTTGGAGAGCTGGAGGAAGGACAGCAGGGCGATGAGCAGGACGAGGATGACGCAGTAGACGGGGACACCGGAGCGGGTGCAGATGGTGAAGAAGCGCGGGGCCTTGCCCTCGAGGGCCATGCCGTAGAGGGAGCGGGAGGCGCAGTAGACGTAGGAGTTGCCGGCGGAGAAGGCGGCGGTGAGGACCATGGCGTTGACAAAGTGCGGCATGACACTGATGCCGAGGCGGTTCATGGCAACGACGTAGGGGGAGGCGGCGGCGCCGGGCTCGCCGTTGACGAAGGCGTCGCGCAGCTCCTGGTTGTTGTAGGGGACAAGGATGCCGACGCAGAGGGAGCCGAGGATGAAAAAGGTGGTGAGGCGGTAGAAGACGGCGTTGAAGGCACGGGGCATGACGTAGCGGGGGTTCTCAGCCTCGCCGGCGGCCATGGCGACGTAGTCGGGGCCGGCGATGGTGAAGGAGGCCTGGATGAGACACTGAAGGAAACCGAGGAAGCGGCCGAGGTTGCCGTCGTAGTACAGCTCGGCCATGGCGCCGGGCTGGTACCAGAAGCGGAAGCCGAAGCGGTCGCCCTGGGGGTTGCCGCCGAGCATGACGATGAAGGTGAAGATGATGAGGGCGACGATGAGCAGGACCTTGCCGAGGGCCGCCCAGAACTCGGACTCGCCGTACCACTTGACGGCGAGGACGTTGAGCAGGCCGTAGAGGATGATGATGATGGCGATGATGGCGCCGGTGGGGACGATGTCGCTCCAGTAGTGAATGATGAGGTTGCATGCGGTGATCTCAAAGGGGACGAGGGCGGCCTCGAAGACGAAGAAGTTCCAGCCGGCGGCGAAGCCAAAGGCCTCGTCGACGTAGCGGCCGGCGAAGCGGATGAAGGGCGAGGAGATGGGCAGGAAGGTGACCATCTCGGCCATGCACAGGGTGATGGCGAGGATGACGGAGCACCACATGGTGAAGGCGAGGAAGAGCGAGAGGGGCCCGCCGTTGATGAGGCCGCGGCCGATCTGGACGTAGAGAGCAGTGCCGATGGTGCCGCCGATGCCGATGAGCTGGATGTGGCGCGACTTGAGCTTGCGCTGGACGTGGCCGCGCGGGGCGCCGGCATCGGTGGTGGTGCTGGGCGAGAGCGAGGGCTCGCGGCCCAGCGACTCCTTGGTGTTGCCGGGGCCGGCCGGGTGGTCGGCGCCGTGGCCGGTGATGGGCAGGGCCTTTTCCTGGTCGGTCGCGTAGGGGGGAGGGTTTGCCATGGCTGCGGCTGTTTTTTTCTTCTTTTTTCTCCCTCCGTCTATCCTTATTCGAAGTTGAAGCTGTACTGAAGAGGATGACGGTGAGTATGGGGTTCGTAGAGAAGTGGTGGTGGTGATGTCCGGAGGTACGTACGGTTGCGGTGTAAGTGACACAGCGCTAGGTGCTGCGGCTGCCGGCCGGATATGACAGCGTATCAGCAAGACACCTGACGAGGATCCCAAACCCAAATGACGACGAGGATTCGACAAAGAGCCCCCAAGAGCTAATTCGTCAATTGTTTCCCGTCGATGGCAAGAGGGTGGGTGAGGGCAGGGCCGTCCAACCCAGCGTTCACGAGTCGCTTTCAAGCACCGACCCGGTCAGGACCCAATCGACTCAAGACCAAGAATCCGAGCTTTCAAGGATTTTCCAAAGGGCACGGAGAAACCCCAGGATACAAAGAGCCAGAGGGAAGAAGCAGGAAGGGGGGGGGAAAAAGAAACCCACGACGCACACGGGCAGGACCGAACAGGATGCAACGGTAGCTATATAAACGGGCACCCGTTAGCGACCAGCAAAGGGACATGCCGCCCGCATCGGGCAATCTGCAAGCCCCCCCCCCCTTTCAACGAATGGGCAGCAGTCGATTAGAACCCCATCCAATCCCCCAGCGAGTTTCTTTTCCATCCTTCTTTTTCATTTTTCATATTTTTCGCTTAGCTGATGGAGACGCCCCCCCGCCCCCTGGCTGCAGCTAAAGCTTGTCGTCGTGATAAGTCTAGCGCGATGGAGGCGTCCGATGAACCGGGGCGGCGGGCGAGTCGAGTGAGTGGTTTTGGCTCAAGAAGATCTCTTTCTTTTTCCGGGAACGGTCTTCTGGCGCAAGTGGGAGGGGCCGCTAGCTGGAAGGTTGTCTGGATTGTTTTGTGTGCCGAGTGGCATTCTTTGGCTACCTACTACTTGCTGGAGTTGTGTGAGCGAGAGAGGCGTAGATGACGATGTGCATCTCACATCCACG
>KL660727.1:0-12417 GCA_000732775.1 Stachybotrys chlorohalonatus IBT 40285 | reverse complement strand
ACACCCCCCCCCCCCCCCCCCCCTGCTTTGCCGCGCTGGACAACATATACGGTTAAAGAGTAATCCCAAAGGCTTTTAAGTTACACTTTTACTGGAAGAGCATTCAGAAGCTTCATGTTGAGATGGTCGCTGGCACATGGCCAAGATGCGAGGCTTCTACCAACCGGACCGTCGTTCCCCATGATCAAGGCTGCGCCAGTGTTCCTTAGTCATTACCTAGAATGGGTATCGTTCCATTTCTGCTAGTATGGCCCAAGATACTCAGACGCTCGACGCAGATGAGAACCCGAATAATACTTAATAACTTCAGCTTCGTTTACCCAGGTCCACATCCCTCACCAACACCATATCGCCAGCCTCCCCGTCATCCCCCGAAGCATCAAGCTGAAAGAAAGGAGCCACACCAGAACGCACAACGCCTCTCCAGAACCCAGCCACGATGTCCCGCAAGTCCCCGCCCGTCTGCCTAAAGTCGGGGAACGCATTCACCTCCAGCAGCCAAGCACGGCCCGTCGCGTCCACCAGGAAATCCAAGCCAAAGACCTCAAAGGCATTCGGCAGCGTCTGAAAGTGGATGGGCATCGACCGCGCCGCCGCCTCAAACACCTCCCCCGTCACGCTGCAGATCTGCTCAAAGACGCCTGACAGCGTCTCCGGGCCAAGCGGTAGGTCCCAGAACCGACGCACACTGTTTGAGTTGGGGGAGTCTTGGAGACAGGTGTTCGTGAGGAACGACTCAATGTCGTGTGGGGCGTCCCACGGCGCCGTGTACGGCTTTCCGGCGAACAGCGCCAGCATCTGCCTGTAAACATACACTTGGAGGCTTCCTGTGCACAACACGTAGCTTCTGATGTGGAATTTGCGGCCGTCGCCTTCGAGAAGTAGCGGCGGGTGGACGTACGGCTGGGCAACAAAGTGCCGTAGGTGTGCTGTCGTAATGTAGTTGCCTGACTCGCCGGCAGAGGCTCCTCCAGCCTGGCCGTCCTCCATTTCGTCCTCTTCATCGTCCGTGCTAGGGAGATCAGCCTCCCACTCGTCAAAGATGGTCTGCAGCTCCGCCAACGTGCTAAAGAGCCGGATGCCTTGTCCGCGGTCGCTCATCCCCGGCTTCAAGATCCACCATTGCTTTTCCTCCGGCTTGCTATCTGGCAGATCCGCGAGCGCCGCATTCCGGTCCATGCTCTCTCGCAAGTCAAATGCCTCGACCAGGGCATCGTCCAAGAACTCGGCGTAGTCGAGCTCAAAAGCTTCACTTCGTTTTGTGTGCTTGCTCAGAACGGACGCGGGGTGCTTGGCAACCCAGTGGTCCACAGTCGACGACAAGTAGTGCTTTCGAATCAAAGCTTTCCGGATCATGTAGCTGTTTATCAGGCAGGTTCGTGGATGCGACGCGGCGAATTCAAAGTCGATTGACTCATAGGCGCTGATCTGCAAAACCCTGCTATCCGGCTCTGATACCAGTTTCCTTATGGACGCAGCCTCACCAGCGTTGGACAGGTCGGCAATGCAATCCCCGGGCAAGTGAGGCAATACTGATCTCAAAGCGGACACAATCAACGGCTGGACGTAATCATCTTCGTAAGAAACGATGGCTTGGATACGTGCTCCTTCATTAGCTTTCTTGGTCCTTATAGGCAATACCTGCTTCGGATCCGATCTTTCCTGGGGAGTTTCATCATAACTGCAATATCCTGGTAAGAACCTGCTCTATTGAAGTATTTCAGAACACGCGTAATCTACATAATCAAGCCGCCCATGTTCCTTGTCGTCTATTCAAGCTTGTAGAGTATACCAAAATGCAGGGGGGTTTAACTCACAGCTCTAGCTCCGTCAGGCTAGGTGGTTTAGTACTGGCAACGGCAAAGTTGGCCTTCAACGGCGTGACACTGCCAGCATGTCAGCACACTCGTCTCCATCCCTCATGCAACAGCCTGACTTACCTCGTCATCTTTTCTCTCACGGCCCAACCGTCGTTGCCTGGCGGGGCTTCGTCGACACTCTTGTAGACATCGTTGAACCTTGGAGCCCACTTGAAATGCTTATGCGTATGACCCTTTTTGCTACCAGGCGTCAAGCCCTGGTTGTCCACCTCGCCGCCGGGGCCTTCGCGGATTTCTTGCTCCTCCTGTTCTTCGCTGCCGGCGGGGCTATCGATCTCCTGGAAGCAGCTCCCATCGCTCCAGTAATTCTGCAAGACGTCCGTCCACAGAGTTTTTTGCGTCTCGACCTCCTCGACCAAAGGCACATTCACGCTATACAGATCGACGCTGCCGTCGGTGGGCCACTGTTTATATAGCGCCTCGATGACTTTGACGCTTCGTCGACATGCCGCCTCGATGATAACTGGGTCGTGGTTCCGCGAGAAGAAGGCGAAGCTTACAGCTATCGACTTTTGCCTACACACTGCAGCCTCCAACGCACCACCGAGCGTCCCCGAGCTCAAGGCGAAAACGGCCGTCGTGTTCCTTCCGTAATTCGGACCACTGACGACGAGGTCCACAGGACCTCTGTCCTGGAAGAAGTGGTGCAGCCCTATCTGGACGCACGAGGCAGGCGTTCCATCAATCAAAATCCATTCCTCGATATCCCCGGACGGTGAGGGTCGCTCGTAGGTTGTGCCTTGGGACTCTTCCCCGTGTGCTTCGGTCGACGGTCGGTAGTAGACTGGTTTCAGCGTCTTGCCAATCATGTGGGCTTTGCCGATCCATGAGCGTTGTGTATGCGGGAGACAGACGGACACAACATGCCCGGCCTGTTGGAGCTGCCTCACAAGGCTTTGCACGTACGGCGACGTCTGCGGTGATGGCGGGCCATCGTCGTTTGTGATGAGGATGTGCATCTCGGGGAGGCGATCTCGGAGCCCAGGCTAGGTCAATTCCTGCAAATACGATGCCTTCGTTGGTTGTGTGTTTATTATGGTGTCTTCGTTGCTGGATGAGGCAGTCGAACTCGCTCGAGGAGGGAGGCAATGGCGCGAAGAAATATATGTGGTGGACGGCCGACGTCGCAGCAATGAATATTGATGAGGGGCAAGCTGGATGGATCGCCGTCGTCCTAGGTACCTACTTTATGATCCCTCTCATGTTGGACTGAATGTCGCCAAAACTCCACCACAGTTTAGCTCACGGAGCCCTACGGTTGCGTGCCCCGCGCTTAGGCTCCAAAATTACCTAGGTATTATATCGCCGAACAGCTTAAGCGAAAGTCGACCGATGAAGCTCGCTGCTTGCTGCGTCGAATTAATACTACCATACGCTACGCTACAGTCCTCTTGGGTTGGGTTCAATCGTTAGAACCCAGCCACGAATGCAAAGATAGAAGTCAGTGATGTGAAAATGAGAGTCGTTATTCTACGCCCTAGGCTACTACATACGATGTGTCAAAAGCAGTCTCTCTTTTCATCCGTCAACAATCATATCCGTCAACGCCATCTGACCGAACCCTGCCATTTCCTAGCCGGCTGGTACGCCGCTAAAGTCAAAGTCAATAGTGAAACTCCTTGTTCAACACAGCAACCTATTTAGGCAGACCAGAAAAGAAACACAAGCCGCGTCCTGCCCGCAGAGGCCTACAGTCGTCTACTGCGACGTGGCTTGAGTGGCATCATCCCCATACTTTCGTGCACGAAGGCGCTTGGGAGATGCGGCCGTGAGATCGCTAGCTTGGCGTTTGAGACTGGGCGCCTCCTTGGTCTCTTTGACGCGCTGCCAAGAATCAAAGGGTCTTCCCTTATCCATCTTCTCCTTTGAGCCGAGCTCACGGGACAATTTGTTGGCGAAGCGCGTAGTTCTTCGGGTATCTGGTGGCGAAACTGGTGCGAATTTGGGGGCTTTGGGTGTCTTGATTGTGTCGATCAAGGGCTCCGCTGGCGTTTGTGGATCGTCCAAAGATTCGGCTTCCTCCATCTCTGTGGACTCAGCCTCCTCTATATCAGTTAAATCAGGATGTTCCACATCAGTATCAGCCTCGTCTTCATCAGCCAGATCAGCACTCTTCGTCTGGAAAAGTTTGCGCGAGACAGATGAAAGGTCGGAGCCCAGTGCCCCGTCCTCATAAGAACTCCAGACTTTTCTCCCGCGGCTTTGAGTGGTCAGCAGGTGCTACTGGAGAGTAGAAGGAGGGACCAAAGTACTTACAAGACCATTACCCTGCCATCGCTTCGCTTCACTGCCTCTTCGACAGGAACAGCACCTTCACCAGGGATAAGAACCTTGCGACGCTTGCTGCGTCGTGGTGTCGATTCAGATGAAATGGCGGTCACCCGGAAAGGATTATTCTGGCTGACGTCCTTCTTAGGCACAGAGTAGCGAGTAGACCGGTTCTCGGCATCAATGAAGATGTCGATATCTTCTTCGACATCCTCGGCCTTAAAGCTCTCCATTGACATGCCGGAATACTTCTTGGCGCGCATCTTCTTGGGTAAGGGCGATTCTGGGAGTGGTGATTGTGCAAACAGACTGCGGGCAACAGAAGCGATTTGGCGGACCTGATCGGCGTGCGGCGCTTTCTTGGGAGTTTTGGAAGGCGTCGGTAGCATGTGAGCTTCGGCTGTGTTGGCTGCAGCTTCAGTAGCCTTTTTGGCTTGAGCGCGGCTGCTTGAGGTAGCAGTACGTTGCGACTTCTTTTGTGGTGAGCGCATTGGTGAGACTGCGGTTGAAGATGACTGTCGGACTGGCGATGCGGGAGGTGAGGGGGTTTTGTTGGCGGCGCGTTGAGATAGCCTGGATGACTTGCGAACGGGATAAGGTTCCCAGTTGTCCTGCCAGGCGCCCAGCCGTGGCGCGGGGGGCATGTATGGCATTCGAGGAGATGAGGGCGTTGTGTCCCTATTGTGCGAAGCCATGTTGGCAAAACCTGAGGAGGGCCGGCACGGGCTGGTGCTAGTCAAATAATACTCAAATGGTTGCTGTCGTCGGTGGTTGCTTGTCGATTCGCAAGAAGCACTTCCACAAGAACCACCAGGTATCACCTGGGTATCAATACTACTCGATCGCACCACCGCCCGGGGAAAAAACAACTCAACAATCGATAATACTGGACTGAATACCGCTGGATTGAATCACAAGATAACGGTCGCCCCGAATTCGAGTTGCTGTACACGGCAAAGAATTACTGAAAATATGGGGAGATGGAGGAGAAAGAGGTTGTGTTTAGGGTGGCTCGACCGCTTGCATAGTATTATGGGAGGCTGGTCATTTGAGATTCCAGTGCGCCTGCTCCGTTTCCTGCCCAACCCCCCCTGTTTGTGCCAACTCGCAGTGCAGCCAATTTGTGGTGGTCCCGCTTTTCATAGAACCGCGCCGGGCCCCACCATGACGCGTCTCTCTCGTGACGCGACGTGCCAATAAACATTTAATGCAAGGTACGTAGGTACTTCGCACTGCACCACTGACGTTTGCCCTGTCAACCAGCACCGCAACGTCTCACAATTACTGCCACCTAAACTAAGTAGGTACCTATTGAGATACCCTGAAGCCCATTTACAGAAGACGAATCTTCTCTGGTCTATTGCAACATTAGGCGCCCTTTCACCCCTTTGAGACTAAGCGCCTGAAGCGCGCTGTCAAAGAAAATTTGTTTGGCGTACTCTGCACTGGCCTCGACCGCAATGGCAGACACGGACGAGCACGACGAGTCGAGTCTTTGGGAATCATCCACTGAACAAGACCCTGTCAAGTCCCGTCCCAAGACTCCCAGGACGCCAAAAACCCCCAAGACACCTTCAGCTTCGGATCCAGTAGCCGAGCCAGGTGATCATGAAGCAGCACTTCGGAAAGAGCTAGAAGGGGTCCGGTCGATTAATCAGAGCATCGAAGGTGTCATTGCATCATTAGAGCGTGCCGGTGGGAACATGAACGTGAGTGGCTATAGAAATGAATTCCTGGCAGCTTGGTTGACCTTGTCGTAGACTGTCTGCCAAACAGTGAGCAACGCCTCAACATTGCTCAATACATGGACACGAATTCTGTCCCAGACGGAACACAACCAGCGCCTTATTCTTGATCCTTCCTGGAAGGGTGCCACCGAGGACCAGGCTGAACAAGCAGCCGAGGCAGTGCAAAGGCAGCTGGCTGCCCAGCGCAAGGCGGCAGAGGAGGAACGAAGGCGTGAGGAGATTCGAAGGCGGCGGGATGAAGAGGAGGAGAGGCGTAAAGCAGCGCCAACAGTGCCCTCTCGGGGTTCTCGGGGTAGCGTTGGCACCCGCGGAACGCGAGCTCGGGGCAGAGGCACAGCTAGAGGTGGCAGCAGCACCGATCAAACAGGTGACAGGAGTGCATCGAATGCTGCCGGTGGTCGTGGCTCAACATTTCTTACTAGAGGCGCAGGCACCTCTAGATATCGATCAAGGGGAGTGAGGTGATCGAGCTAGGCGGATAACAATTTTGGGAAGGTCCCTGTGCCGTGTACTTCTTCGTTTCATCGAGCCGTATGATACCCAACCGTCATGCACTGGAACACCGTATTCATTTCTTCTTGAAGAAGGAGCTCAACTTCTTCATGCCGGTTGTGTCCACCTTCTTGAGCTGCATCGTCGCGCGGCTCTCTTTCGATTTCTTCTTCTTTTCTTCCTCCAGTTTGCGCTTCTTCTCTCTTATTTCGTCTTCAATCTCATCGCGGCCATGTTTTCTGGAGAATGCTTCCATGGGTCGACCAGCCAAAGCCTCCTCACGAAGCGTAGCGACCTTGGCGAGATAGGCGTCCAACGGCGTAAAGTCGATTGCCGCTGCATTTGACTTCGTAAGTTGTTCTTGGAGGTGTTGAGCCATCCCTGTCGGAATGTAGCTCGAGCAAATAAATTTGAATGCGACACGCATTCTCTGCAATTGCACAACCTCTGATGTCGCCTCCACAGCCCTCACGAAAGTAGCCTCGCTGGCTGACACTCCACTCACTGACGTTGCAGCTGTAGATTCGGAGGTGAAGGAAGCCTGCGTATCAATGGTAGTAGATGATGATTGAGAGTCGGTTGCGTCAAGCTGGGGGGTTGCAGGATCTGAAGCGGTGCTTTTGGCTGGTTCCGAAATCTTGACGACGCAAGCAGCTCTGTTCTGTAGCGTGATGGGCGCTTCGAGCGGCTTCTTGACAAATTTCAATTCCATACTTGCAGGAAGGCCTGACTTGCTCATTCTTCTAGCCTTTTCGATAAGCAGGGAGAGCAGTTTGCCTTCACTCAGCCGGTACATCGTCTCGTCACCCGCTTCAACAGTATCGCAGATGGCTGCCAAACGGGCTTCCAGCAAGGCGCGTGTGACTTTACATTGTAAAATCTCGGACAGGTGAGAGAACTCTTCGGGGAGCCTGTCAAAGTAGTCGTCGCCCGATAAAAAGAGGTTCTTTCGGTCCCCAGAATCGGATGCTGCTCCAGGCGCACTGAGAGCCGGCAGAAGAATGAATGCGGGATCTATGAGGGAGGCAATGAACAGATCGGCATCGGCAGTAACCAGTGCGGTTGGCGCATTTCTGACCTCTCCATTTACATGATCGGCTATTGTTGTATGCTGTTCGATTAGCCAGCTGCGAGGTGTCGTTTTCGGAGCTGCGACTCTGGTGAACTCGTACATGCCGGTTGTCGGACAGACTAGATATCGTGATGGTCTGGCGTGCCTAGGGTGAGGCAGTGTGACGATGCGGGCCTCTGGTGTCAGGCATTTTGGAATGATGAGGATCTTCGACGGTGCGTCTGCCGGAGCTGGCAGAGTGAGGCGTGAAGTTGTCTCCACGGCGATAGCTTCAGTAGCCTCAGGGGCGGCTGCCTTGGTTGCCCTTGTTCTTGCCATATTGAGCAACAGAAAGCGTCAAGGTCAATAATGGAATAGATGTGTAGATTATCCAGTCATTGGGTACGAGACCAGAGAGATATCGTCATTTCTTGTGATGCGATACGAGAGAAGCGATGGAAATAAGATAGGTAAGGTACGTCCATTTTATTGAAGCATTAACGCGCTTGTGCAAGGTAAGGTAAGATAAAGTAGATGCCTAGTAATTTAAATGGGGGCACGTGAGACGCGTCAAGCGCGTCGCGACCAAGAGTCCCTTTGCACTAACCTTCCTCGGACGGAATCCATGCAACGGCTGCTTCATCCGTCATCACGAACAACTCTTACTGGCGTCATGCTGATTAAATTTGCGGTAACGATCTCTTGATTACTTGCTACTAGTTATCCTTTTCGTTCTCTGGCTATTCTTATCCGATACTGGAACCAGGAGCAGCATCATTTTCTGTTCCACGTTCAGGAAGCCACCTACTACTACACAGGAAGCATTCACACCTAGCGAGAGAAGGTTCTTGGCGCTGGAGCCCGGCATATCAGCCCTAGGCGACCGATTCGGAGCCTTGTAATGCGATACAGGATCTAGATTCTGATATCTGCAGGCCTCCGAAGCCGGCTGCTTAGTATTGAAAGGTCTCTCTTATCATGGCCCCAGGTAAACAGGCTCTTGCCGCGGTAACTACGAATGCATCGGCTAACAGTATGTAGGGAGCGCCGCTCCAGAGTCGCATTGGCCGCCTCGCTCACCACGTGAGGCGCTCCTCAGCTCTCCTGGTGGTCGCGCCAAGTACCAGCGAATGTTGAGTCGAACGTCACCATCCCCGTCGCCAAAGAGGTCTGCCCGGCCCATATCCAGTCGCTCAGTCCATACTGTAGCTTTTCAGATGGAGGAAGATGGCGAAGAGGACGAGGAAACTCTACAATTGAAGTTGCAAGAGATACAGGCGCGGCTGAGATTGAAGAAACTTCAAAAAGCCAAGGAGAACAGCTCAGTGGAACTCGAGGAACCAAATGCCAAAACCAGCCGAATGGACCCTGCGGCCAGGGCGACAGGGAGACCTCGTACTGAGATCAGGCCGGCCAATGACACAGAAGACAGGGCGCTCTCGCGCCATGCCAATACAGTTGAGGTACCTGCCTCGCCTGTTCGAAAACCACCTGATCCAAAAATACTGGCATCTCCTAGTAAACTCTTGGGCATCGACAAAGGTCTTACAGCAAAGGACATTTCGCTCAAGCGAGCGCCCAGTTTCAAGAATAGACACGGTGCTGCGGCAACACACCCACCACAGAACGCCTCTGGAAAACACTCGTCCCGGCCTCTAACGTTCAACGAGCGTTTATCTAATGCCAGGAGCGAGGCTGCCATACAGGCTGAGAGACAGGAGAGGATTCAGCGATTACGGACGAACGCTTTCGGGATTGGGCATGACGAGATGGAGAAGTTCAAAGCCAACGCAGTTGAAATACCGAACGAGCCCTTGCAGCCACCGATGTACTCTCGAGAGGAGATTATGTCGCAGGGAGGCCAGAACACAGGTAGTTCGGGCGAAGATCACTCTGCTGCTCCGGCTCAGACCGAGCATAGAAAACCAAGACTATCCAAAACCGAATCCGAGCAACAGAAATCCGCTGAAAAGCAAGCCAAAATCGACGCGAAACAAACACCATCGTTCGAGTCGTATTCCTGCCTTCATTTGTCACGCCGCATCCTCCCCCACTCAGAACTTTCCCGACAGATTTCGGGTATGAAGGTTTTCAACCTGGCGGATCTTCTAAAAGTCGTCAAGTCTCCTGACTATTGCCTGCCGGACATCGAACAGGATATTGTCGTCTTCGGAATCGTGGCTAAAAAGTCGGAGCCTCGTGCCCATAAACAGAGTGCCGCGCCAAGTGGGAATGGGGACCATGCTAAGTACATGGTAATTAACATTGTGGACCTCAAACTTGAGATCGACTTATTCCTCTTCAAGTCTGGATTTTCTCGGTTCTGGAAGCTCAGTGAAGGAACGGTCGTGGCAATATTGAATCCTAACATTATGCCGCCTCCTCCGGGACGGCAAGATACAGGGCGCTTCAGTCTTGTGATCAATTCAGATGCCGATACAATCCTCGAGATTGGCTCTGCTCGAGACCTTGGCTTTTGTCAATCCCTGAAAAAGGACGGTTCCTTGTGTGGTGCCTGGGTAAACAAGAAGAAGACGAACTTCTGCGAGTTCCACTCAAACGAAGCGCTGCGCAAGCAGCGTTCGAAGCGGGCCGAGATAAACGGGAAAGCTTTCGGTGGCTGGGGTTCACGGAAGCCAGCTTTCAAGGAGTACTCCTCGAAATCCCATGATGGAAAACCCGGGAACTACGATCGCGATACTCAATCTCACTGGTACACCATGAAGAGTCAAAGTGCCGCTGATTTACTAGATGGGAAGGATCAACAAATGACACAGCGTAAAGAAAGATCTGAATTTCTGAAGAGATCTCTGGAAGCAAAGGAAAGAGAGAGAGAGATTATGAAGAAGCTGGGACGAACTGGGGACGCAGCTGGGAAGGAGTATATGCAACGCGCGGGACAATTTCAGGATGCCGATGCTCCGAATCTGGGCACAACGGAACATATTGAAGCGCCAGTCGCAGCAACAGCCGCGTCTCTGGGTTTGCTCGGCAAGCAGCAAGCCGTGCACCTGAGTCCCATCAAGCGAAAAAGGGTGGGCGCTTCACAAAGCAGTTCGATATCCAGCGGCACCATGTCAGGATTCGGATGGGGAACCAGCTTAAAGGATAAGTTGTCGAAAATGAAGGAAGGAGAAAAGCTGCGTAAAGAGGAAGACGCCCCTGCGCGCAAGAAAACCAGGTTCGTGACAGAGAAAGGTATCCGTGAAGCTGGGCGTGACAGCCTGGGGCTAGAGATGGTGGAGAGACAAGTGACGTTCGACAACGATGACGATGACGAACTCATCATTGTTTGAAAGACTCTGGATACGAGCCAGGAGCTGCTCCAGCGTTGCGAAAATGTTGCGTCGTACGGTCAAGGCTGCACCACAACTCGCATTATATTTATCCCTGTGGACTAGCTTTTCGGGGGTTGCAGAAGAGTCACGGAACCCGAGTAACAGGAGATACGTGGCCATGATCCAGAGGAGTCGGTTGAGTTCTATCGCGTGTAAAACGCATCAGATACGAGGAAACTAATTAACCCTCCGCCCATCACAATGGCAACACCCTCAGTCAAGAGACGTCTCCCGGCCCAAGCGTGGTTGCTTCAATTGTTTGCTTTGAAAGTTGCATTCAGGCCATTGCGGGCTAGACATCATGCAAGGACTACCTCTTGATGAAATGCTACTTGGGGTATGCTCCTCCAGTGCACTGACGGATGAATAGCCACAGGAATCTTGCATGTATTTGATTCGATTACGATACCCCGATGAAGTGTAAATGAAAAGAGATCCTCGGAACTAGTTTGTCAGAAAGAAAGCACATGTTTGCCCAGTAGACTCATGGGACAAGATCTGCGCGGCAGACTATTCTCTCGAAGGCTGCAAGACTTCTTCCAACTGTTCGAGGCTCTCCTGGACCGCGTTTACTGGGTAGGAGAATCATATCCACAAATCTCTAATTTCTTTTCCTGCGCGGCAGCTGGATCAGGCACCTGCATGTCTTGATGGCTACTAGTAAGCCCTTGTCTGTCAGGTGATGGATCATTTTGATGGCTGGAGAAGAACATTGAGGCAGGCTAAAACAGTGGTTTCCTAGACTTTTCCTGCCCCGTTTAAGACGAACGATGCACGCAGCGGGAGATCAAGGGGAAACAGCATGGTGGGCGGGCCTCACAGTCAGGGGGGAGGCAGGGCGAGCTGCTGAACACTGTCGTGTTGCGTCAACAACCACTGCCTCGCGGATGGCTGTGCAGGCCATTGGACAGCGCGTCTTGTTGCCACAAGACGGACCTTTGTCAATACGACCAAAGCAACTTGGCTAGTCCTTGCCAACATGGTGGCTTACTATTGGAAAGATGGGAGCGTGCCTCGAGCGTAGCACCACAAAGGCAGTATTTTATACTATAGTCTCAGGAACCATCTGCTCTTCAGTGTCACCTCATCGACTGTGTGTCACCACCCAGGACCTCGTGTTCGTGACCAATGCCCAACACAAGTCCGTGGCCTTGTCCAGACCACGTCTCGGACTACTTTGCTGCAGGCAAAGGTTGACATCTTAATTGGACTCTGAAAAACTGCAGAGACAGCTTTTCAGACTCAGCTAGTATGGCTAACTTGAACGAGGCTGATTGCCGAGGAGGAAAAAGCAAAGACGTCAAACGGGCGCACAGCTAAAAGGACTCGTCAAATCTCCTCCACAACGAAGCCACGGCGTCAAATATCAGGGTCACAAGAAGCAACGTACAGTGGATCGAGGGGATATTAATAACCCATTCACCGAACGCCGCATTATTGGCGGTGAGAAAAATAGCATGCCGGGCATCCGCGGTGCTGAATCCCATTTACGTGTGCTTCTGTTACTCACACACCAGCCTCTGCGTAATACGCGTCACACTTTGAGCAGCGCCCCATGCTTCCGAGCAAGTGCCACGGGGGTAATGATGGCAAAATGTGGAAGCACCTCGGTAGGAAGAACACGTCGACGCCGCTGGGGC
>KL660726.1:0-10224 GCA_000732775.1 Stachybotrys chlorohalonatus IBT 40285 | reverse complement strand
CCCCCCCCCCCCCCCCCCCCCCCCCCCCCCCCCCCAAAAAAAAGTGCTCCTGTGCCGCTGGATTACATGCACCAGCAAGTTGTGATAAGGAAATCCTGATGTGAGTCTTGCGCAATCTTGGGGAGCTGTCACCCAGTGCATGACCTTGACCGAAACGCGACTGGACCCTGGACCCTGTCCTCTTTCTGGCGCCCGCCCCTCCCCCGAAACGCGTTCAGCCTAGTAATAAATGTACACCATCTGGGGTCCAGCTAGGGGGCCACTCAGGGTATTCCAGCTGTGACGTCGTCATGTTTGAGTCAATCCCCCCAGCCATGAGGTGCAGGAAGCAAGTGCCGGTAGTGACAGTAAGCACCGTGGGCATCAGAATGAGGAATTTCCGCCATCATCCAGGCATTAGGAATGGCGCAGCAAGGCACCACAGCTCTTCCCCGCCGGAGGAAAAAGGCCGAAGGGGGACAGAACTGGCAGACCGTGAAGTGAAGCGGGGAAAGAAAACCATGCCGAAGCATGGTTTTGTGCAAGAATGGCATCTCGATGTAGGCGCCAAGTACTGGAGACCTAAGAGCTGGGTCACGGTGTTGGTGTCCCTGGAGCTCCTCATGTATTCCAAAGTACCGTCCAAGTGTGGCTTGCTTTTCGATCTGCCCGATTATTGGCCAGAGTAGACGAGCCCGCCGAGGACCCCTGATATGACCCTTGAGGCGTTAGCTCTAAGGGGTTGCGTGCTTCTGTGGGGCGCCATTGTCGTCGTTTTCATGAGGGACCATTTTTCTGACTTTTTCTTCTACTTCTTGGTGGTGTAGGTTGCTGGCCTCTGATTGGTAGTAGGAGCACAAGCCGTGCATGCCTCCCAAACTGGGGGCCGTCCCGACTCCCAAAGAGTGCCGGCAGATTCACGGATCCCGCGTGTACCGTAGCTGCAGACGCTCTATGTTCCGTGCTTGTACAACCACTTCTCTGCCGACATTCAAAATAGTTGACCGTCCAGTCTTGATTATCATATATTATCGAAGAGGGCATGCATACACTTCATCCCTTAAGACTCAGGTGTGCGCACTTTGGGACAGTGGTCTCCTCGGTGAGTGAGATGATTTGCCTATGACGACACTGGTTTGGCCTAGAGACGTAAGAGGGTGTAAGGTGCCGAGATAGCTGCATCTCGAGCCCGCGAAGATTCGGGGTGCGTTCAACCACAACCGCTCCGGAGCATCTGGTCCTGGGGGTATTTAAGTTTCGCCATAAGGGGTCGTTCTCTGCCTTGAATGGGTTGACATAGTCAGGGATAGAAGCTTGCTTCCGTCCCTGCTTGAACCCTGGCTGATCCACGGGTGACCCATCCGCGTGGGAGCTGTTACCGCCGCAGAAGATCAAAGAAGAATTGGAAGACGGGAGATTTTCCACGCCTGGCGCCTATTGTGAGGGGCATGCGTCAAAGGGAGTACAGGAGCCCGAGGAAAGAAGGCTGCTTGAATTATTCCTGTTGGACGACGGACCCTGTATGATCCACCGCGGTCCAAGTTGGGAGTAGGGGACCCGGGAGCTACCACCGCAAGAACGGTCCACGGCGCGCGGCATCGAGTCCGGAGGGGGACCCCTAGGAGATTGTCCTGCTGCAACAGGAAGCAGAAATGACGACAAGCGTGGGGAGCAGCTTGACGTCATGGGGATACCAAGCTGCCGGAGGTACGTGGCAGCGGAGTTGAGGGCCACAGGGCGATGGGTCCTAGTTTCAGGGGACCAGCAAACGTTTTCCCGATGTAGGGCGGGATTGTGATCTCATGGGGACGAGTCTTGAAGAGGAGGGATCGAGGTTTTGCGGGAGGCATCAGGGTTTCCGGGATGCGGCTCAGCAGGTACCTTCTAGCTGCCTCCACCAAGTAATTACGGATTCGAAAACGGGAAGGTGACAAGGACCGGGCGCTGGGAGATAAAAGCAGAGAGCCGGACGAAGAGGCCCGCGGGTGCAACTGGAAGAGCACACCTAGGCACAAGCGTCCAAGCACCATCAATCGTAAGGAAAGGCTACAGTACGGAAAAGAGGAAGAGCAAGAGCAACGGACGGCGGTTGTCATGTCAAGCCACAGGCGAACATGTCGAAAATGGCCAGGGCTCGATCATCGAGATCTCGAAAGTTGGCGCTAACCGCTTCCAGAGTAGAAGGGTGGCAGGGCTGACGAAGACGTCAAGCCCCAGGGCGGCTCACCAAGGAAGGTACGAGTCAAGCCACACAGATACATGCCAGCGGGGTAAAGTACGTCTCGACTACCTGACGGCGCACCCTCCTGCTTGTCAGGATCCCCTTTCCGTTTTGGCGCTAGCTGCCACGCTACAGCAGCTCTTTGAGTTCCGGGCCCCACGCCTATCCTGCCCTCGTCCCCAATCATCAGGTCCCTCCCAGTCGTTCCGGCCGACCCTTTGTTGAGCGGTCGGTACATAAGCCCGATTTAGAGGAGTCCCTCGACACAGTAGGCTTGCCATTGGGAGATTCTACCTATTGTTTGTCCAGTACTCAGCATGATCTATCTCGTTGACCGAGGGGTGGCAGGCGTGATGGAAAACTAGGGCAGGTAAGATATCGACTACCGATGTGAAACTTTGATGAGTGCTCGACGATGGCATGTGTTGTAGCTGATGGTGGTGGTGGTGCTGATGATGCTAACCCAAAGCCGTGGGGACCCGGGAGGGGGAAGAGGTGGGTGGATACCTGCAAAAAAGACAGCATGAACAGCTAGGTACCTGTGGGCGCGCCAGGGGGGGTGTTGACAGCGGCAGGTGCGAGTGGGGCGCTCCAAACAATGGTAAGCTAAGCAACCTGGCAGGGACCTGGCATTGGGAGGGTTCAGGTTTTTTTTTTTTCCTGCTGGGGCAAGGTAGTGGTCCTGCAGCAGCGCAAGCGCGTATGCGCACACGCCACTACTCCAGCAGCAGCACGTCGCATCCAGCACTGCATGCCTGCCCTGGCGCGCCCTGCCTTGCCTTGATCCCCCAAATTCAGACTTTCTTCGATCCCTCGATCGATGGATGGGGTTTCAAGCGCAAGACACTCTCCGGTTTGCCAGAAGTCCATCCCCACCCCTCGCAATGCCCCATCATTCTTAAACTTATCGCTGTCGCCTGACCCTGGTTGCTCGGTTTCCCCTGCTTGACCTCCATGCTGTCCCCGGTGCTGTTCCCGTCGTTGCTCAGTCGCCCATTCATCCATCCATACGCACGCCCCCTCTTCTACTTCCATCCCCCTTCCTCAGCTTGCTTCTTAAAGGCGTCTCCCCTACCACCATCTTCCCGAGAATCCCATCTTGCTCCCCCTTACTGTCATGCCTTTGCTGTTCAATCCTATACCGTGATCTGTTTGGCAAACAACCTCCTCGACTCGCTTCATATTTGGTCCACGATAGTCATCATCTAGACTACCTCTTTGGCTTCCTTCCTCCCTTGTCATACATCCATCTTGACCTGCCTTGCACCTGCCGTACCACACGGTTGAGTGGACTCCGGCTCTGATAGCTCTCCTTTCAGCATCATCTTCACTCTGCTGTTGCTCCAAGGACGACTCCCAAGCTGTTGGAATTCCTCCATTGCGTATCTCCGGAAGCAGTCCCTCGTTTTTTTTTTCACGACCAAGAAAAGCCCTCCAGCCGGCTTTTATCGCATAGTCACACTCATAGAATCTCGCCCATTTCTACTTTGGCACTACCAATCCCAGCCAACATGCACGCCCGCGACGCCGCAGGCCGCAAGGTCTCCCTGCTCAACGACGAGAGCGCCGGCACCTACACCGCCGTATCCCCCCAACTGCAGCGCCCAATTAGCCTTTCGTCCGCATCCCACGCTGTTTCCCGGCCTTATCCTGCTTCTCGGAGCGATTCCTCGTCACCAAACACGCCGGAGCTCCTGCGCTCTGATTCCTACGACTCCCAAATGAGCAACGATCCGGCGTCGCCCCTGACGCCTTCGGTTGACTTCGCCTACCCCCGTGGCTCCGTCTACTCCATCAGCCATGAATATGGCATCGACATGCCCCCCGCCAAGCGCCCCGCCTACGCTCACAGCAGCCGATCAGCTTCGTTCGAGGAGGACGTCTCAGCACCGTCTCCCCCTGCCCAGAGCGAACGCCCTGGCAAGCGCTATCCGTGCCGCTATCGCGACAGCCACGGCTGCGAGAAGACATTCACCACCTCGGGACATGCCTCGCGCCACTCCAAAATCCACACTGCCGAGAAGGCAGTACAATGCACCTTTCCCGGCTGCCAAAAGAAGTTCACCCGCGCCGACAACATGAAGCAGCACCTTGAGACGCACTACAAGGATAAGTCGCGCTCGTCGGGCAGCCAGCGTGCGCACAAGGCTGCCTTGGCCGAAGCCCGTCGCAACTCCAGCTCCAGCCGCAGCCGCTCCATTGGTCGCGACTCGGCGCAATGGGAGACGGAACAATACCCCTTGCCTACGCCCCCACTCGCCTCGTCGACGGGTGTGCCCACCGGTGCCTGGGACATGCGAGGCCTCAACCTACCCCTCATGAGCCGACCCTCCTCAATCCGAACACCTAGCAGTGGCCTTGACGCATTAGCTATGGCTATTGCTTGCCAAGAGGGAGGAGCTTGAGCCCTCCCAAATACAAGGAGCTTACATGGTGTCTACCATCCTGGTGCCATTCCTAATATGCTCCAAGCTTCCCATCAGCCGACCTTCCCCACCTTTCTCCCTTTTTATGATCCATCAAGCACCCGCGCAGGCATGGGATTTATGATACACGATTGTACATGCTGGTTCCGGGTGCAAAAAGGCGTTTCTGACGATTGCGGAGTTTTTCCACTGGGGACTGGACCCACCACCATTTATTCCCCCCGTCGTCTTCAGACTTGAACAGCCGGAAGCGTCGGAACTTGGTGTTTTCTCCACCCGTTTATTGTTTTCTCACATGTATAGGTGCAAGTACACATAGCGGCGCCGTACTGGTATGGAGGACATTTGCATGATACTTTGAACCTGGATGCATCATGATGCACCCAAGACTTATTTTTTTCTTTCCCTTTGGTTCCTCATGTGTATGAAGGAGGGGGGCCGGTAAAATATCTCGGCGTTGGTGGAATATCTGCGTTCAATCGGGCAGCGGGTGTTTTGATGACTTCCTTGGGTTTACCTTTTCACAGGTTCCCAACAGGCATGGGCGCATGGGCGTGATGCCAGGCTGTTGCGTGTGACACTGGCTGTGTATCAGTCACACGAACAGACCGTTGTGTTCTAGCACTTAGTTCGTCAAGACATTCTGGTCTATCTTGCTGTATATAGTGAGCGCGGAAGCGCAGGGGAAAAGTCGGATTGGCGCGGTTGAACAGCGTCGATGCATTAATCAAAAGACGCGCGTGCGCAATGAGTCAAAACCAAGTTACTACTGATTGATTCCCATCGTGAGGATTGTGTGCTGTTTACCTAAACATCACGACCAAATTTCAGCGCAGCCTCTTCATCACTTTACGACGGCAAATGGCACAATCGTGCATTCTTTCATTCCCTTAAGATAAGGGAAATAGTATAACTTCGCCGTTGGTGACGGCTCTATAATTTGAACTCCTCCACGATCAACACGCCTCCTTGGTTTTCCCTCTCCCCGTTTCACTGCCACAAGTCCTCTCTCGCCGCGCAGAGCCTCGCCATCTCAAACTGCTCGTCGGTTTGACAGACGAGCACGCGGTGGCGCGAGCCGGAAGCGCCAATGTCCTGTACCACGTCCGTGATGTCACCCGCGTTGCGTCGGTCGTCGATTACGAACCCCAGGCAATTGGCGCGGTGCACAACGGCCCTCCTCAGAGCATCGCTCTTCTCGCCAATGCCGCCGGCAAAGACGAGGGCGTCGACCTTGCCCTCGAGGGAAACGTAGTAGCTCCCGACGAACCCGCAGATCCGGTCAACGAGTATGTCAAACGCGAGCTTGTGTGAGGGCTCGTCCGAGTTGGCGATTGTGCCAAAGTCGGTGGTCCCCGTAAGCGACTTCCACCCGCTCTTCTTGTTCAGGATTTCCTCGGCTTTGGATATGTGAAGATTCTCGGTGGATGCCGGTGACAGTTTTCCAGCTTCACTTGAATAGTGAAAGACGAGACTATTTATCCAATGTTGTAAGTAAGCGAGTTCCCGCTTGGCCAGAGCCCGAAATCCATGGGTTTTCCTACGCTGGGTCACTCACCTTGGATCAATACTGCCACTGCGGGTGGCGCCTGGCAGCCCGGCCAGTGGTGTCAATCCCATGCTCGTGTCCCAGCTCTTGCCTCCTTTGATGGCGCATGCGCTTGCGCCGCTTCCCAAGTGCAGGGCGATAAGGTTGACCTCCTCGAGATCCTTGCCCAGGAACTGCGCGACGGATCGGCTGATGAAACCATAGCTGATGCCGTGGAAGCCGTATTTACGAAGGTGGTTCTTCTTAGCAATGGTCTGGTCGATCGGATAGGTAGAAATATGAGCGGGAAGGGTAGAGTGAAACTGTGAATCAAAACACGCGATATTGGTCGCCTCGGGTAGCTGCTTCATACATGTGTCAACGATAGCCAGCGCCGCGCCGTTGTGCAACGGAGCTAAATCGCTGAGCTCCTCCAAGTGATGGTAAGTGTCCTTGCCAATGATCTTGGCGTCGTCGTAGTCTGCCCCATGAACGATGCGATGGCATACAATGGCAATATCGCTCTTGGTATTGATCTCGCGCACTTTCGAATCGCCAACCAGAGTGTCCAACAAGAGGGAGAAGGCGTCGCCTTGGCTCTCCACGGGCTTTTCGGGCTCCTGCTTGTCGATGACGGTCTCGCCCGAGCCACGATTATACGTCAGCTTCACCGGCGGCGCCGTGAGACCGCTGACCTGAGCGTCTGCTATCTGCCGAGGCTGACTATTTTTCTCTGCCAGGTAGACGGAGGCTTTGACGGAGCTGGAACCAGCGTTGATGGCAAGGATGATCTTCATGGCGTCGCAGAGTTGTGGGTTGTATTCGTCGTCTTGGTCTTGGTGGCTGGTCCGGCAGACTCTCCCGGTCGACGGTCAAGGGATGGGTTTTCGAGTCGGCAAGATTGCGGTGTCTCGAGTTCGCGGTCAATTGATGGAGATTCAAGCCATGCTCATGATTACCGAGACTTTGGGATATCGACTGTTCCAGCTGGTGTCGATCCGTCCCATCGATGACGACAGGGCACATGGCGTCAGTTCCGTCACGGCGGGGTCCGGCCCGTTGACAGTTGGGGGTGGTGGGGCAGGCCTGGTGGGGGTTGCCCATACTGACAACCACGTTTTGAGAAGCGGCAGGGTGCGTGGCGTGGATGAGAAGGATGCGGCTGGACTTTCATCTACTGGCCGTATCTCTCCAGCGAGCCGGGGCCACAAAAAGTCTGTTGCGTGCAATGAGTCCATGGATGGGGCGACAGCTGAGAACAGTCCTTCTGCCACTCAAGATCCCGTCTGTTCTTCCGCGCACCGCTTCTTGCCGGTGGTGCTAGTTACACAGGTGCTGCAGGTCTCCATTCAGATGCTTTCGATGCGGCTCGGAGATCATCGGGCATGGTCTGAGTCAACACCTGTCGCGGACTCTGAGCCAACCGCGCCCGACTCGTGGGCGTAGCTCGCCAAAGAAGGCGACCCTGGAGCTGGTGACGCGGACAAAGGTTGAATCTGAGGAGATTCAAGCTCAACGTGGTTGGGAGGGAACGGAATACCTTGGAAATCGCGGTCCGTGTTATGTGCATATGCCCAATCATCGAGAAACTGCCGATAGCCTGGTCTATAATCAACGCCTGTAAAGCCAGGTTGAGAGGATCTGTATTTGGGGATGATGGGAACTTACCTTGCCGGTGCGTAAACTGTATTGCTAGGTAGCGCATATCGATTGGTGGGTGCGAAGGGCTTGCGTCGCTTCCCATTTGGCCACTTTGGTCTGCTGACCGCAATCTTGGTCGGCGTCGATGATGGAAGGAAAACCGACGCTGCGGCGTCTCCTCAGGCATGCTCCCCCGGCGGCCAACAACGTTTAGGCGGATTTGCTTGGTCCGATCCTCGCGCTGCCTAAGCTCCCCCTCAAACAAGTGTACGTCGTACTCGCGGTACATGCCGTCAGTTTTGTTGGCCAAGACGCTGATCGAATGAAATGTCGTATAGCGGTCGCGCCACATCTTGAGGCGCTGGATCGCCCCTATACCCTTGACTTTTCCAAAACTATCTGTCCGGCCGTGAATATTGGTCCATACGACGTCGACATCGTAAAAGTCTACCAGGTCTCTCCTACGCAGGTCGCCTTGGAAGCTAATGGAGCTGGAGACGGAAGTGAATTCATATCGGACGAGAACGTACTGGTCGTGGATGCAGATTCCTTCATCGGTGGTGTATCGTATGCGTTGGAGCTCCGGAAAGGTAACGAATCGCTCAAGGTCCGCAGGGTCGTCGTATTGCCGATGCCTGGAGTGAAGAGTATGCGGGTGGATTTCGTTGGGGATGTCAGAAGGCACTGTAGTCCAAGGTTAATTGGACAAGGTGACTGGTTGTAGGAGAAGGAATCCTTCTCCACGGGGTTGGGGGCTGAATAGACACATACGATAATGCTCGAGAAGCTCATTTTGATACGTGCACTGCCATAGAACGCGGCGTTGCTCCGAACCGACAACCTCCCAGGGACCCAGGTACACTGTGACTTCGTCGGCAGTATCCGGAAAAAGGACGCTATAGCAGCCCTATCGTATCAGCATGATCAGAGATGGCAATGGAGGAGGAGCGCTCACATCGTTGCTTGATAACCGGGGGGTCCGAGATCGAGGGGTCGGAGCGCGGGCTGGGGAAGGACTGAGCCACCGGCCGAGGCGGAGGAGATGCCCGAGGTCGGTGTCCAGGAAGAATCGACGGGACTGACGTAGGGGCGAGCGTATATCGGGGGGCGGCCGAGAGAAGATGAGGTGAAGGACGAGCCGGAGGAGGAGGACGCAGCCATTCTGCACCAGGGCTGTCGTCGTGGTACGGTCGAGCATTGGCCGCCGGAGCGCGGTGCTGGTCCTGCCGGGCCGATGCACGGAGGGGAAAGCTACCAAAGCGACGGCAGCAACGGCAGCAGCAGCAGCGTCGGTCTCGACGTCAGCGGTATCGTTGTGTTTCTAGAGGGTAGCGAGACCGCCATGATCCAACGGAGGTTGTGGCAAGAAGCAGTTGACGTCGACGAGGCACCGGCCTGGGCCTTTCAAGCTGCGGGCAGTTTGCTTCCACCGTGCCCATCCCTAGGTTGCCAAGATACCAACCCGCCGGTAACAAGCAGGCGACTAGGGTCGACTGTTATAGTGGAGGTGGAGGGAGCAACAAAAACTAGGGTTGGACACTATCACAGGTACTAAATGCACAACTAGTGCTACGCAGACCAGACAGTATTTCTACCTAGTACGTAGGTAAGGACAAGGCTTTCGTGAGCAAAACTTTGGAGAATGCACATAGCTGGGCACCATGTAGTATTATCGTACGACTTGGCCATGTAAGTAGTAAGGTGTGCTGGAATCGTCATTCCGCAATTGGTGCCATCCCAAGCGGCAAAGGATCATCTTACGGCCATGCTGTACCTTCGGTAAGCGGCTCAAGGGTTCATGGTACCGGCCCCTAGTTTGTGTTACCTCGAGTTTAGATTGAACGATGCGACTTTGGTGGGTTCGTTTGTGCCCAGGTCAAGGCCAGCCGGACTGCCTTGCACGTCACTACATGGAGCAACATCAATAGCGCTGCCCGAGGTAAGCGACTGTGTTCATACTCTAGTATTAGGTTGTGGTTACACGCGGGCACGCATTGCGCTAACATCGTTGCTAATTGTTCTTGCAGGTGCCAAGCACTTGGTACCCGTCGCTCGAAGCGCAGCCCTTGAATCCATGCCCTGCTCGAGGCAGCTGGCACACGTTAGCCACCATTGTGGCTGCAGGACTACGGAACGGCTAGCGGTCGGCAAGTCTCAAATGAGATCCGAAAGCCTGCGCAGGTGATGATGGTAAGTTTCCCGGTTCGCACAGAAGCAAGGCAGTGCCGAAGAAGGGCCTGCATCATCGACGCCTACTGTGGCTGGTTGTTGGTTGGTGTGTGCGTGTCTTTGGTGTTTCACACCGGCCTTGAATGCCCCAGGCAGGCGCCACAGAACGAGGGGTCCAAGGAACCGCAGGCTGTTCCACTAGAGACGGGAGGGCAACGCACGGGGTACAACGCCGCAACGTGATGGGCTGGAGGACGGTT
>KL660724.1:0-61413 GCA_000732775.1 Stachybotrys chlorohalonatus IBT 40285 | reverse complement strand
GCCCAGCTAGCTGCGACGGCGTTGTCGAGGATGTGGGCAGCAGGAAAGCAGATACATAGCAAATTAGCTGTATGGCGATTTTCTTGTTGCTCAATGTACTGACGCGTTGACAGGGGTGGTGGGGGCCGGGACCTTGGCTGCACCTTCGCACAGCCAAAGGGATGGTTCATCTCGGCTTCCCAGCTCAGGTCTGATCACTCTGATGCAAGCGGGCGTAAGACTAAAATCATAGGCTTAAGTCGTGCAGGATCGTGTTTAAGGTGAGTCCAGGGCCGATGTTATTGTATCATGATAAAATCGCCCGATACATCTAAGATCAGAGTTAATTATAAATGTCAGTCCTTATATGGCTCTTGGATTGCTTGTATGCTCTTAGGTCTGGGATATTATGGCATAGGAAACCAATGCGGCTGAATGTAGTCCTTGCATAATCGGCCACAACTGATGCGGTCCATTTGAGATTTTGATTGGACTCCGTTGTTGCAGTGGCTCCATTTAAAATTTCCACTGCTTACTGAGATGGACATGGGGATTGATCGCTGGTTGATGGGAATCCTGGTCGTGGATGGTACCCGCTAGTCCGTATGAGATGCAGAAGCTGTGCACAATTGAAAGGGGATGGACTGGCTAGTGTGCCAAGTGGCGAGGCTCTGGAGAGAGCGTACCGTGGCTGGCACCTCGAATTGGAAACTCCAAGTTCCCGTGATGATGGAATAGTCTCTTCGGATTCTGCAAGTCTCGTCTCGAAAACTAGAGGCCGAGGTCGCCGCTCAGCCCCCGAAGGATGTAAGCTTGTCAGGCATTGTTCATGACACCCGATTACGTTATCAATGAGGCTAATATCTGCTTATTGGGGGAATCTGACTTCCCCCTTCGCTGCGGTTCTATCTCCGCATACTATCCTTGAAAGAAATTCTAGACTGCAACATTGGTTTTCGCCCCTACCAATCGCCAATCATGGCTTCCAATGAGCCTTTGAGCTTCTTATCGTATGAGCATATTCGTACTGATGATGAAATTCGAACCCTGGCTCTTTTTGGGGGTTCAGACCAGGACCCGATACGCGTTCAGCTGTTCCATCAGAAGCTTTCAGCTCCCAACAATCCATGGATAGCTCTGTCATATGTCTGGGGCCCTCCGAAACCTTCATTTACTATTTTTTGCAACGACAACGTGTTCGAGGTTGGCGAAAGCTTATGGCAGGCTCTTTTGTACCTTCGCAAGTTGGAAGTTGGCAGTAGCACGGACACTTTCAAGTGTTTCTGGATCGATGCCATCTGCATGAATCAGCAAGATGATTCCGAGAAGGCGCGGCAGATTCCTCTAATGTCCAGCATCTACCAGGCAGCGACCAAAGTTATAGTGTGGCTGGGACTTCCTTCACAAGACTCTAGCCTGGCCATGGCCGCTTTGCAAGAGTGGGCAGCACTGGCGACGGCGGGCGAGGGTGAGAAGAGAAACATGAGGAAAGCCCGGTGGCGTGTGGCTTTCGAGCAACAGTCGCAACAAGACAATCAATTTCACAGAAAAGCAAATGCCGTTGCAGCGCTTAGCAGCCGAACATGGTTTGCGCGGGCTTGGTGTTTTCAAGAGGCCATATTTGCTAGTGGTGACTCGACACTCATGTGTGGCACAGACTCTGCATCGGTCAGTGACCTTATGATGGCCGCGGAAGGGATGATTGCCGCTGGATACAGCTTTTGGTTATTCGGCAGTAATCCCAATGCGGTATCCATCGTCAGATGGCGATCAGTATACAACGACAAGCGATTTGCGGATACGAGGACTTGGCATCTGTCCCACCTTATGGAGCAAACCGAGTATCAGAATGCGACTGATCCACGAGACAAGATATATTCCATCTTAGCCCTGGTTTCCAGTACAAGTCCAGAAGCTCGGAAGTTTGTCAAGGGACATTGCCCTATTCGTTACGATCCTCCTGCCAGCCGGGTATATGAGTATTTTACGCGCCTGATTCTATGGCAGGACTGGAACCTCCGGGTTCTGACACAGTGCTATCGAGGACAAAGTAATAAGGCCGCCGACCTGCCAAGTTGGGTGCCTGACTGGCGGGTACGAAATCACCTGCAGCCGCTCTGCAAGTTTGAAGACACCACTGGTGAACCTTTCAAGGGCGATTCCAACCCGCGCAAGGAATCTTTTCATGTTGGCCGCGGGTTGCCTACTTCCCTCAGATGTCTCCACGCCAAAGGGTGGTCTTATGGTCGAATACAAGAGGTCCACGATATAAATGGATCTCTACCCGGGTTTGATGATCAAGGATTTGTCCCAGGAAACTTGAATTGGGTGCGGAATCTGCACGCTCATCTCCAAATTGAGTCCAAGACCCGAGAGCTCCACATGAATTTTGACTCCGTAGTCGAGTTCATGTACGCACTATCAGGAGGGAATCTGCCGGGGATCTGGCACAAACTGTCATGGGATCACTCGCGGTCCACATTCCCCGCACACTTCCGCTTCGAGTGGACCAAGCAGAGATGGCTTGAGGGTGACGGCACCATGTGGAATGTTTGGAGGAAGGGATTCCAGGTGGACGAAGGTTGGCGAGATAAACCCAGCAACAAAACGGAAGGCCAGCACAGTGAAGAAAGGACTTCGGCCTACATAATAGATGTGTACGAGAAGATGCTTGGCGCGCACAAATCCCTGCTGCGGAAGGCCTGGCAATGGGACAATGACCTAGATGATCGTCTTGACATCAGATATAAAGGCACGAGACGGGAATACTACCAAAACCCCAAGACACAAGCACAAATGGCTGCCGAGGTACTTCGCTATATCAAGCAGACCATGCGCCATCGCGTGTTCATAATTCTGGACAATGGCGCTATGGGTATTGCGCCCGCAGCAAGCCGTGTGGGTGATGCAGTTTACGAACTTCACAGAGGATATTGTCCATTCGTGCTGAGACAAGTTCGACGTACCAAAGAATTCCTTGAGACTCTTGACAAGGAAACGGCCAGCCATTTCACAGAAAGTCATGGCCTCGGTAGCGGCGAATTCACTCTGATTGGGGACGCGCATCTGCAACCGGAAGGAAAGCCGTCATCTTTGCCGGAGGCAAGGCTGTATTATGTGGGAAATGAAGATTCAGATCAGTTCATACGCGGTAGGCCAGAAATACGCACAGATGGATATAGGAAGATACCGTTTTCATTACGAAATGTGTTTCGATTAGGGGCTCCTAGGACGGAGGACCTTGTACTAATATGACGGTGTACGCCAAATTCTACCTTTCTTGGTCCATTCTCCAGAATGCCTTGGAGTTGGCAACCATCTTGCCAATATTTTAGAGCTTGAAATTAACCCTACTCCTCTGCTTTGTTTATTTCCGTCGCCATTACATTCTCTATCTACGAGAGCCTGCCGTGGCACCGTGGCCCATGTGCCTGCCCCTGCAGCTATGAGCATCTGCATCACGAGCACACAAGAGACAGCTTGATATGAAGACGGTGAATTCAAGCGTAGATACTGTAATGTATAACGTGATGCGTATACTAGATTAAAGCACATGGGAGCCCATCTTGCGAGGCCTGACCCGGGATTGGAACATTCGATCAATCTCGTCGTAGCGACGACCTTTAAGCTCCGGGACGTATACCCAGCTCCAAGCAAAGCCCAGCAGCGCCAGACCACCAAATATAAAGCCAACCTTGCCCCTCAGGTTTCCTTCGTCGGGGTTGACCATGTAAGGAATTGCAAAATTCATGGCAATGCCCATGACTGCTTGGGTCGCTGTCGCCAAAGCCATGGTTTTGGCTTTTAGAGAGACGGAACAGCACTCTCCAAGAATGACGAACGCCATGGCACCAACTGTCGCAAAGTATACGAAAGCGTATATGACGGTGCAGGAAGCTTGAACCCAAGATGCAGCAGCCGTGGGAACAACGTCCATGATACCAATTAGCAGCAAAAGGCCAGTGAGTGTGACCATGCCAAACAGGAAAACCTTACGACGACCGAAAGAGTTGACGACGAACCAACTGCAAATGTTGCCAGCCACACCGCAAGCAGTAACACCAACTCCTAGGTCGAAACTCCTGGACCCAGCCAAGCCGGCGAGCTGGAAGAAGTAGGTCGAGTAGCCGAGGACAAAGATGATTCCAATGGCATGCTGGCACACGAAAACACCCATACTGATCATTGTTCGGACAAGATCGGTGCCTTTGAAGCATTGCGCCCAGGAAGCCTCCTCAACCGTCGAGGCACGCTCCTCCAAAATGGTTTCGTTGATCGCGGCAAGCTTTGCATCAAGATCCACACTTGACCCATACAATTTGTATAAAGACTTTTTGGCCATATCGTGTTTACCCTTGCGAGCCAGGTACCATGGCGTCTCCGGCACGAAGGGAAGACCAACAGCGAGGATGGCAACGAAGAAGAGCTGTGTGGCAAAGGGTCCACGGTACGCCCAGCTATCGACCCTCTCTCCAAATGCCCTGACAACAGCGTTAGATAGAAGCTGGCCAGTGGCAATGCCCAGGTTGACGCCAGCCGTGGAAATACCACGGAGCACGACCGGCGCAATCTCCGAGGTTGCCAGAGGTGCCAGGGTGAGGTAGAATCCCAGGCCAAACCCGAGAATCAGTTTCGACACAACGAATGCAGCATTGGACGAAGAAAATATCTCGCCAAATATGCCGCCAGATGTAATGGCAAGGCCGATCGCAAGCGAGTTCTTTCGTCCGACGATGTCGCAGAGCCATGAGCAAATGAAGCCGCCGAAGAACTGCCCGACGCTACTGACGACGTTGAAGGCGATTTGCCAGTTTGCAGGAAGGATGGCTTCTCCGTCCAGAACGTATCTTGAAATGCGTGTCAGTGGAGGATGGAAGGAAGGGGTTCAGCATCGTACCCATAGTCCCGACGAAAGGCGGGGACTGCGATCATGGCGCCGTTGATTTGAGCATCGAAGCCCCTATTTTGCCATCAGGAATCGTTCAAACTACGCAGCACTGATGTACACACCATCCAACAGCGGCCATGGCCCAGAAAAACGACCATCCGACAATAGCGGGATGTCGGCGAAAGAGCTGCCTAAGCGTGAGGTCATGCTCATCCTGACGGTCGGCGTTAACAGCATCCAATTTGGCATCAACAAACTCGGCGCAGGATGCTGTCGTATGCAATCCGTGCTCAGCCTTGGAAGCGTCGAGGTTGACTGGGTCTGCCATGATTTGGGGCTGCGCAATGGATAAGCTCGTGTTGAAAAGAATATGGGAAGCTGGTGAGGCAGGATGGCATCTTATTGTGGGCGAAGCTGGGCTTATATGTCAAAACAACCCAACCGGAGCCCATGGCACGAATCGATACAGGTACAACGAGAGGTTCAAGAACGATGGCACGAGTCGTGCCGGGTAAATTTGGCGACGCAAATTTCCTGTGCCCTTGGTGCATGACACGCACAAGACGGCCCTCCGGGGTGTTCAGAGTCCAGGGTCTATGATCTGGGGGTGGAGCTGGGGAAGTCCAGCTGTGCACGTGGGACTCCGTCTAGTCTCTACTATTCTCTCTTAGGGGCGACATTCCCCGACGACGATTTGGTGCCGTGAACTAATGAGACTAGGGCACGAGACCCAGCTCGTGTGATAAAGGGCGACATTCCCCGACAGAGTCTTCTCTCAAATCCAGATTCTCCGCATCTCTGCCACCTAGCGCCGTGTCACGTCGTCCTTGTTGCGTGGATCTTCTCATTATCGGCCGATTCACGAACCTGCTCATCGTAGACCCGCATTGATTTGTTCGCTGCATGACGATGCAGGCCGACGAAGCACCTCAGTCGCTGGACGGGTCGACGGAACCAGACCGAGGTCCGGGGAAGCGACCCGCCGCCCGGGGCACCGCATTTTACCCCAGGAAGAGAGCCAACAGAGCGTGCCAGGTCTGTCGCGCAAGAAAGACCAAGTGCGACAACCGAAAGCCGGCCTGTTCCTACTGCGTCAAGGTCGGGGCTATATGCAATCAGTCGGCGACAGACTTATCATCATTTGATCCAGCCAGTCTGAGAATTCTAGATCGACTGGATGAGTTGGAGAACCTTATCAAGAATGAGCGCCGGACGCCTGGTCCTGCGCCACCACTAAACCAGTCCTTCGCATCTCCCGACATGCGCAATGGAGTCCCCCACCCCAACCAAACCTCGTCTCAGGCAGCAAGCATCGACGACTTGGATAATATTCCCCTTAGAAGCATATTGCCCGAGAAAGTGGAGAGTCTTCTTGCGTGGTCAGTTTTTGCAGAGGACGGGTCTCAACCCAGCCCCATTCCAGATCTTGGTAGCCCTAGCCCGATGTTTTTCGATACCCCAAGCAATAGGTCCAACGATGGACTGCTCGACCTGGAGACGCAGTTCAAGGCATTGCTGGACAATTTCTTCTTTCACGTGCATTGCAAGAATCCCATTTTCGACGAATCTGCCACCCGCCGGCTTGTCAATAATGTTATGCTAGATGGTATAGACTGGTCCTCCCAGTCGTGCTTGGCCTTACTGATCCTGGCCCTTGGAAGGATTGCTAGACCCCTTGGGCCGAGCTTAGACACTGGCCCAGGGACGCAGGGTTTTGTTGAGGCCCGAACCCTGTTCAACGCGGCCCAGAAGAGGATCGGTGCGGTCTTGTGCCAAACCGACATCATCGGAGCACAATGTTTGTTTCTATCGGGAGTGTACATGATGTGCGTTTTTCGACCGTTTCAAGCCTGGAGATTCTTCTCAGATGCACTTGCAGCATGTCAGATCTTGCCATTTTTGCAGAAGGCTCACAAGGTCAGCTACTCAGAGGCTGAATCGTCTGCAGAGCCAGAAGCATTGGGCACCTGTGAGACGCAGGCTCAGGCCATTTACTGGTCCTCGTGGAAATCCGAGAGGGAAATGAGGGCCGATCTTGTCCTTCCTGACTTCTCGATGCCACACTCCACGAGCGTCCTGTATCCACCATTCTTCCCTACGCCGCCGCCCGCCTCGCAGTCAGCAGACACAGTCGATTCGGAAAGGCAGAGAGCCTCGTGGCTCTTCTATCTAGCTGAGATCTCATTGCGCCGTCTCTCCAGCCGCGTCTGCGACGAAATCATGCAGCTTCATCGCAGCTCAGCGACGTCTGGCGCGTTTTTGGATGACCTTGCGGCATTGACGCCACTTTACGAATCTCAGGCTCAGCAGTGGGCCGAGAGCCTGCCTCCTGAACTTTCCATCGCAGAGCCGCAAGGCGAGGATAATATCTGCAAATACGTCCTGCGGGGGCACTTTATCAACTTCTTCGAGACCATATACTGGCCTTTCGTCATGGCACATTTGGGCAGTCTAGAGGCGGAACTACCCAGCACCTCGCACTGTCAATCTCTAGCCACGAAAGGGCTGCACTATCATATTCGGCGTATATACATGAACGAGCCAGGCTTCTTACATAGGCATCATGGTACGTACCCCATGATTAGGGGCTGCATAAGATCGGCCCTCGTGCTAGTGGCAGCGGGATTGCTAGGCTCAGACCTCCCTTTAGGCTGGCACGATGCAACCTCCAACGTCATCCAACTTCTGGAATCGTGGGGAGAGGAGGTGCCTGAGTTCTTACGGTGGAAGGTATTCATACGTCAGAGCCTCTTTCAGGTCAATACTCCAATTTCTTGAATACAAGATTACCATATACAATAAAGCAATTCATTTCGCCTACCATCCAGAACCTTTGGTTCCACAACCTCATGCCGAACGCGCCAAGCCAGTCTCTAGCGCTCAAGTCCAAGCTTTGGATGGCCCACTCAGCCGTGGCAACTGAGTTGATGCATCGGGGAATGTCGCTCATAAGAGCTTTCAGTGGGCCCCAGCACATGTTTGGACCCTGGACATCATTCAGGCTTCATGCTAAATGCAACCCGTCTCAGTTCAGGTATAAAGGATTTCGACCTCTCGATGCAAACAGTTGTCCTCGCGTCTGCCTCGCTGTATTGACGCTGAGAAGAACAACTGATTTTCAACATCATTTATTGCCATATCAAGACTAATACCCGCCACAATGCCTCATTCTTCAGCAGACATTCCCACAAATGGAAAGCCATGCACCATGCTCCGAACAAACGGCAGCCGCATAGAGGACAGCGCCGGACAGAATGTTGTTCTCAAAGGTGCTGCACTTGGAGGCATGTTGAATATGGAGAACTTCATTACCGGGTACTCTGGACATGAACATGAACATCGCGCACAGATGGCCGAGGTCCTGGGTGAAGAAAAGTCCAACTTCTTCTTCGATCGCTTGATACACCACTTTTTTGCCGAGTCCGATGCAGCCTACTTTGCATCACTAGGCCTCAACTGCATCCGAATTCCCTTCAATTACCGACATTTCATCGATGATATGAACCCATCAGTCGTCAAACAAAAAGGATTTGATCTTTTGGATCGGGTCGTGGACATTTGCGGCAAGCACAACCTTTACGTTGTTCTCGATATGCATGCAGTACCAGGGGGCCAAAACCAGGACTGGCACAGCGACTCCGGATACGCCAGAGCCCTATTCTGGGAGTTCAAAGATCATCAAGACCGAGCCATTCAGCTTTGGGAGGCGCTCGCGCAGCACTACAGAGGAAATCCTGTCGTGGCAGGGTACAACCTACTGAACGAACCCGCTGATCCTCATAAGACGGCGTCGGGACACTACGGGCAAAGATTAATCGAGTGGTATCGTCGAGCGGAAAAGAGTATCCGGGCGATTGACCCCGAGCACATGATCTTCATTGATGGCAACACTTACGCCATGGATTTTCGTGCTTTCCCCAAGGATCCGTTACCCAACGCCGTTTACGCCTGCCATGACTACAGCTTCCTAGGGTTCCCCATTGGCGAGCAGTACGAGGGCACAGACGAGCAAAAGAGCAAGCTACGCAGCAGTTTCGAACGCAAGGTCGAGTTTATGAGGCAGAAGCAGGTTCCTATTTGGAACGGAGAGTTCGGTCCAGTCTACCAAAACGAGCAAAAAGAAGGCCTCGAAGCAGTAAAGACAAACAGCAAGAGATTCGCGCTTCTTGAACAGCAATTGTCGATTTACGCCGAGACCGATATAAGCTGGTCCATCTGGCTTTACAAGGACATTGGTTACCAAGGCATGACATACCTGGATCCCGAGTCCCCATACATGACGCTCATTCAGCCGTTTGTTGAGAAGAAGCAACGTCTCGGCTTGGACTTTTGGGGGGTTGTGAACAAGGATGGCGTAAAGCATCTTTACGAACCCTTCCTAGAAGGCTTGAAGAAGGAGGTTATTGGGCCTTATAGAGACACTAAGTATCCCAAGATCTGGACATTTGAAAGGCAATTCGAGCGCGTCATTCGCGAATGCCTCATGAGCGAGTACGTGGGATGGGAAATGGCGGAGCTCTTTCGAGGGAAATCAAAAGAGGAGCTGGAGGAGCTGGCAAGCAGCTTTGCCTTTGAAAATTGTAAGAAGAGGGATATGCTGAATGCAATTCTCAAGGCGTAATGCAAAGAATGTCGCGAGTTCTGTACCGTCGGGTTGATGATATCCACGGCCCCGTCACTATGTGCTTGTCTACGCTCTGCCGGTCTTTCAGAGAGATCTTGCGAATGTGATACGCCTCACTTGGGCGTTTTTTCTGCCAGACCTTCACCCAGCTGATTGATTCACTATTCTACGACTATTGTTTAATTTATTTGTGCTTCAAGACGGCTTTGAATTTTATGATGACCAAAATGCCACGTAACCTTCCGTTTCAACCATTGCTTATGTTTTCGGCGGAATTGCCTGCTTTTTCTGCGTGTTCAACGTCGGTCTTGTCTAGCGCGGCTTATATGGGGCGTGTCGCTCTCTATCTCAGCATCTGAAACATTACTCCACGAACTGTGAAACAGTAGGACAAAACCATCTGCGCACCAATCCGTCTATGATCGTCCTACAATAGTACCTCGTCGAGTCCGTGTCTGTGCCCTCGGCGTGTTCTGTATAAGCCATTTTTGACCCCCTATTTTGACGAAAGATTCCAGGAAATGCCTAACGAAGTTGAGCTGTAAGACGTAAATGTGGAAAGGGCACGTGAGCATCAAAACGACGCGGAGAAATTTCTTAGGTGTGAGTGGATATTTCCGAGAAATCAACTCCGTCATCTCGGTCACCGCTCCAGGCTTAAGGGTAGACAGCCGACCGTAAACCCAACAGTTCCTAAGTCTCGGGAATCTCCGTTACTATGCCCATCCCCAAATCACCAAATGTATGCGCCGGCTGTCGTTCACGGAAACGAAAATGTGACGGCACCCAGCCAGCATGCTCGGCGTGCGTGAAGCGGGGAGATTGGTGCACCTACCCAGGATCTTCGCACGAGACGCATAGCATCGTATCGACCCAGGACTACTGGCCCATGCTCAACTTGGATGTCAACTCTCAAAATGATCAACAGTATCAGCAACTGGTCCCCGCACCAGGTTCTGTGAACTTCCAGGACATCACGCTAGCTGCTTCCATAGACCAGATACTTCCGACCGTCCCATCTCTTCTTTCATCCTCAAATTTGCGCGATTTGGTCAACATTTTCTTTGGAAAACACTATCAAACCATTCCAATCATACATTACACTCGTCTCTGGCTTCGCCTTACCGGAGTAACTAACGAACTCCCTAGAGTGCTTCTATATGCTCTCTGTGCAGTATCCACATGCTATCATCCCGACGCTCAAGTCCAGCAATCCCAGCCTCAATGGTACGAAGCGGCCAAAACAGAGCTGTCGCAAGCCCTTCGTTCGCCGTCTCATCCTGTCGATACACTTCAAGCAGCTGTTCTCATTCTTCACCAAGCTGTAGTACAAACAGACTATTCACTATCGTGGCTGCTGCTCGGTGATGCATGGAGAAAGGCCGTGGCCAATGGGTTCACACAACTAGACGGAAAGTCTCCCCCAATATCTCGGGAGCTTGGTGAGCCTATTGGGGATGATCCAATCGTCAGGGAGGAGTGTCGCAGATGTATATGGGCACTGTATGTCTTTGATCGAGGGCTGTGCACAATTGACCTAGACCGAGCGATCGATGAATCTCGTTTGCGAATACACCTACCCATGGCTGAAGAAAACTTTCAGGGTGCTAAGATGTCAAGCCCCCAGGCCCAGCCGCCCAATATGAAGAATTTACTGGATTTCACTCAGCAGCGCACACTGCAAGGATTCGCTACGATTTATCAGTACATCATCCTGGCTCACCACCTTCTCGGCCGTATCGGGGACGAGGTCTTCCAAGGCGATTTAAATATACATACGCTGGATAAGCTCAAGTATGAGCTTATACAGACGCGGCATATCTTGCCACAGACAGCCACGGAGCTATCCGCCGCTGACCCTCGTGACCGCGCCCTCGTCATCTGGCTCGATGTGCTTTTGAGTACTTGCACCATACTGCTTTATCACCCACCAGGGAATCCTGAAAACAAAGACTGGAATCAATGCCTTGAGGCTGCACGAACCTTCGGTCTCCAATATCGAGCCGCAAGGCGTGGATCTACTATGCTACTCGATAATATACACGTGGTTCCGCTACTGTTCATCTGCAGTCGAATACTGATGATCGAGCACGCAATCCCGTCTACTATACCCCCCGAAGACATGACGGAGGACATGGACGATCTGATCATCGTTTTCCGTCAATTCAAAGACACCCTGGGGAAAGTTGGACAGAAATTCTACAACGGATTTATGTTCTACTTACAACAGGATAAAGACCAATCACAAATGGATAAAGCGGGCAGCGTGATGGAATTGATCCGACCTTGCGACCACTGGCCATTTTACGATTGAATTCGTTGATATTTCCTTGATACCTGCGCATGGATAGATCATGCTCTTCGACTGATGAGGGCTCCACCATCCGTCACCAACGTGGTGCCTGTTGCAAAGGAATCCTTCATGAGGTAAATATACGCCTCTGCTACCTCCTCAGGCTTCCCAAGGCGCCCCGTCAATACATCGCGGCGGCTCTGCTCCTCGAACTCCTGGCGATGCGGAATATGATCAAAGAACTCCGTTGGGACGATACCAAGCTGGACGACATTGGCCCGAAGAGGATGGAGGTCAACGGCGAGCCCACGAGCTAGCCCCTCGACGCCACTGACGATACTCGTGATGATAGACCAGCCTGGGCTAGGCCTCCATGCGTTGATAGACCCGGTGATTGTGAAAGAGCTTCTAGCGCTAACTTTCATGTACTTGGGAAGCTGCTTAGCTAGCAGAATGGGGGCGTATTGCCGGACCATGCCTGCTCCATGGATTTCCTGCAAGGTGGTTCTGTCAAGGGAAGGGAGGCCAATGACGTTGCCAGCAGTGTACGCGACGTGGTCAAGCTTGTCGAATTTTGTGGCAAACTCTAGTAGCTTAACAATATTGTCTTCTACCGTTGCGCTATTGGCGAGATCGCAGACCAGGCCAGTTATAGCATTTGGCGATCTGTTGATGGCTTTGGCATGGTCCTGCAACTGTAGCACTGCACTGTCGACCTTGGCCTGGTTGGAGCTACTAATGACGACGTGGGCACCGTGTTCCACGGCCGCTTCGGCGACCGCAAAGCCGATGCCTGAAGATCCGCCGAGGACGAGGACGTTATGGTCCTCTAATTTGTTGAGATACTTGTAAAGGGAGGGAGACATGATGTGATGCAAGTGAGAAAGAAAGATTGACTGAAAGAGCTCTACGTAATGGGAACAGCACATTGTCTGCATCTTAACTACTTATACTCATCATCGTCTACTATTTTGAGGGCTTGCTTGGAAATCCATGTGTCTGAGGTCCGCTTGACACGACAATGGATCCCCGCTAGCGGCGGCGCTCGTTTAGTTTGGATCGTAAAGCAGCCTGGTGGCTATTAACAGCCAAGTCTGCGAAATTACAAATCACCTATCAAAAGTATTATCATTGGTTAAAATGTAACATACGGGTCATTTTGCAGAAGGTGAATGCACATACTCAAACTGTGAATCCATCCTTGGGTTGGCTCTAACCCCAGGGGCTAATGGGAGCCCTCCACCACGCCGGTTGATCATAAGGTCGCTGCCGGCTGGCTCAATGTCGGCAATTCCAATGAAAACGCGCCAATTGGTTCGAAATATGGATGCCTTTGCAAGCAAGGCAGTCCCACCGTCGTCATAGATGTGATGTTCGAACGGTGAAATTGTGTTCCCAGCACAACAATTCTGTTTTGAAAGCCCTGGCTTGCCGAACGTCTTGAATGTATCATATTTGGGGTGGATTTCTTTCTTGGGGCTTCTAGATCAGCAATTATAGGCATGTGTATATATATGTTATGCAGCGTGATGTTGGGATGTCCACGCTTCGTGGTTGCTCACACATAAATTCCGTGATCGAATGTCTTATCATGTACGTCTGGAGGCACCTTTGATGAGTGGGCAGCCGGGGTAGAGCAATGGAATGCTGACCGGGAGAGTTGAACGTTTATAGCAGCAACAATTTATTTTTACATCAATTAAGGTGCGCTTCTTGTTCCCTCATGCGCACACCGAATACATGTTTGTAGACGATGAGCGGTCAAAAGTACAGGGTAGGTGATGGTGGTCTAGGTGGTTGACGCAGGTCGGTGAGCCATTTCGCCGAGCATCCGCGGTTCCACTTTGAGCTGGGCGACGCCATCGAGGTTTCGCGCCTCCAAGTCCCAGCAGCTCGCATTCTAGTCTTTAGTTGCTCTCTCGCCACCGCACACATGCATGAGCTGTAACTGGGAATCTGCGGAATGCAGAGCCCCGACGGTATCGCTGATAATGGCAGACGTGCGCGTCCATGCGATTCTTGTCGAAAGCGCAAACGCCGATGCGTCATCGAACCAGGCAACACCGCGTGCCAGCTGTGCCGAGCTGGCGCGGGCGACTGCACCTTTACGGAGCCGGCCATGGAGCGCGGGCCGCTGAAGCGTCCGGCTCCCGATCAGACAGCCCATCTTCCGAGCAAACGCGGCGGCCAGTGAGTTGCCCAGCCCATGGTTGTCGAGCCGTCGGCGTCGCTGCACCTTGGCCTCAACTGACGCTTGCCTCTCCAGCACCTCCAACCGATTGACCGACCCCGAGACCCGTTCATACGGCGATGCGGCTGGGGTCATCGAAGATTACGACGTCCTGCCAGTGCCGTCGCTTCTCAAAACAAACCTCGGTCTGCAGCAGCATCGATACATACGATATGTCGGACCCTCGGATGAACTCGATTCAAATCTTCTGGCCCTCAGACCCATCGATGAGAAACAAGAGACGCATTTCCCTAATGGGACCAGCTGTCGCCGCGTCTCCCGCGACACACATTTCGCCCTGATCCCGTACAGTCGGACGCAGGTTCGTGCACAAGAATTGCAGGAGTTGGACGCCATCGAGAAGATCGTGAGGCCCCACGGCAAGAGCCTGGTCAACTTGTACTTCCGAATTGTCCATCCTTCTTTTCCCATCTTGGACAAAAAGTTGGTGTTCGCCACTCATCTGGCTCTCCTTAACTGCTTTGTTCCGGCTGACCTTTTGCACTTCCAGAACCTTTATGGAAAAGCATGCCCGCAACCACCGCGAGTTTTCTTCTCCATGTCTCGCGGGGGTCTATATGCTCGCTTCGAAATGGTGGCATTATGATAGGGAGCTGTCGTCTCAGAAGAAGCCGGACATCGACGCCCTTGAGCGTCTAGCGCGTGCATCTCTGCAGAGCGTCATCGACCGACCGAAATTATCCACCATTCAGGGAGGTCTTTTGCTGCTGCAGCATCGATGGTCTGATGACGGAGGTTGGGCTCTCAGTGCCCAGATGGTTGCTGTGGCGCAAGAACTCGGAATCGACTCCAATTGCGCAGGATGGGCCGTTCCAGCCTGGGAAAAAGGGTTGAGGAAGCGTCTAGGCTGGGCAATATTCATGATGGACAAGTGGTAAGTGCATTTGTCTGACCGTGCACGTTGGGAAGCTGACGTCTGCGCAAGGATGGCGCTATGCCATGGCCGACCATCGCATATTGTGGACGATGATTGGACTCCCGAGGCGCTCTGCGAAGACGATCTGTCGGACAGCGAAGACGACGCAGATACTATAGAGGCCAGCACAGAAGTCGCTGCCGGAAAGACGGCGTTCGAATGGATGATCTCCTTGACACATATTATAAGCGAGATGCTTCAAAAGTTCTAGTACGTTGGTCTCCAACCATTTACCGTTCATCAGCCTCAACGGCGTACCTGACGCATACTAGCTCACGAAAAGCCCTGGTCGACGCCTCTTCAAACATCAGGACCGTGCTGGAGAAGGTCAAGCCTGTCCAAGTTAAATTGAGGGAATGGCACCAGCGGTTGCCTGCTTCACTCATGCTGGGAGCGGCGAAGAGCCGGAGGTTATCCTCCAATGCCTCGTTGCATCTCGCCTACTTCGCAGCAGAGGTCACGCTCCACCGTGTCATCTTATCGTCGCTGCTACGCCACCCTTGCGATCCATATATCATGCAGATATGCCGTGGTGCTGCCAAAGAACGGGTCACGTCAGCCGTCGACTTTGTGGGGAGTCTGAAACCACAGCACCTGCAGGCTTTCTGGTATTTCCGTACGTCAATATCATTTGTGTGCTCGAAAATGACTTCGGCTAACCCATAGCTCGAAGCCAGCGGATACTGTTTTGTTACAATCGGTACCTTCACAGCACTCTTGTTCGTGACGTCACAGTTCAACGATGAGGCCAAGCTCTATGAGAAAACTCTGGATGATTACCGTTGGCTGCTTCGAGTTACGAGTCGCGCTACAGAGCACATGGACTACGCAGTTCAGAGACTGGACTTGTCCCTTTCACATATTCATAAGTTGACTGCAGAAGACATTGTCGATCGACCCACAGCGCGAACAGAGACCCCAGGGGCTGCGGGCGGCTCCCCAGCTGCACGGCTACACGATACTCTACCCGCTGAAACTGAGCAGCTGAGTCCTAGCGTTCCATCTCGAGAGGTGCAAGTAGCAGCGCAGGACCAAGTGGATCATGATATACGAAGATTGGACAATCATTTCCCTGCGTTTGCCTTCTACGAAGATGCAATTCTGCATGCTATTGGGGACCAGTCGATTTCCCAGAGCTCAGCAGCTCAGCGACATAACGTTCTGCCTGGACTGATCTCAATGTCCCCCACGTTTGATCCCATTGATACGACGCCACGAACGCTCGAGTACGATGGCCAACAATCGGAATACGGAGACGCCGCCTCCGGGCTATTTTTGCATGACTTGGCTGCGACGGAGGAACATCCTCAACCAGACCCGACTTTAGCAGCGGGGGAAGAAGCTACAAGAAGATTCCTTTATAGGGGCATTGGCAACGTAGGAGATCGTGGCTTGCCTTCATCCACGTCATAGGCTGCAAGGACATCACATCGCTGAAAAATAAATGAGCAAATAAGAAAAAAAAAAAAAATTCTCGATGCAATGCAGCTCATTAAGAACCCTGCTCTATGATGCCTTATGTGATTGAAGAAAGAGAACATTTATTTTCCAGGCCCGAAGGCAATTTGAGGTATTAACAACATAGCACTAGCTCCATCTCTATTCCTTTAGGTCCTTCTCCTCCTGAACCTCTTCGACGCCGTAAACCACAGGTGTTCCTGTTAACAACCAATCCCTGGCTCTATCTTCCCTCGAATCTTCAATCAGGCTCTCGGCGGGGATCTTGAAAATGACGCTGAATCCGTAATACAACGCACCCGCGATGACAACTCCAACCAGCCAGTTCATGGTATATAGATTCTGGAAGCCCCCCGGGATGTCCACGTCATGGTTCACATTGCTCGCCAGACCTGGTAGGCCGGGTATAATGGCGATCAAGAATGCCGCTGCAGCACGAAAATTCCAGCCTTTGGTGTACCAGTAAAATCCGTGGCGAGTGTAGAGCTGCTCGATGTTGAGGTATCGTCCACGCAGCACCCAATAGTCACAGAGCATGATACCGCACATGGGTCCTAGGAAAACGCTGTATCCGTGCAGGAAATGGAGGAAGTTGGCGCTGCTGGCCAAGATGTTCCACGGCGTGGTGCAAACAGCCAAGACAGCACAAACGAACTGTCCCCGACGCACATCAACCCACTTCGGCGTCAGGGCCATGAGATCGTTACCAAACGCCACCGTGTTACCAGCAATGTTTGTGCAGAGGGTCGCAAAAGCGAACATGAAGCTGACGAAGAAAGCGGCCGCCCGGCTGTCGAATCTTGCAATGACGTCGAGGGGATTCCAAAGCGGCGCGTCGACATTGTAAATCACCGTCGACGCGGACGCCAATGTCACGCCCAGGAACGCGGTCAAGGTGATGCACACCGGCATCATGATGACCTGCGACCAAAGCGCCCCGCGAGGAGATTTGGCATAGCGACAGAAATCGCCCATGTTGAGGGCGAAGGTCGCCTGGGGTCCGATGGCGGATGTGATGGCGCTGAAGAAGACAAAGGCGACGGTCTGGCCGCCCGCAACATTGGTGGGTTGCGAGAAGATTGGCCCGAAGCCTCTTGCCATCACCACGCTCCAGATGAAGAGGGCCAGCCCGCCAATGGGCATCATGATCATCTTGACGAGGAACAGCCAGCGGAGCTTGGACACGTTGATGTACAAGAACGGCAGGCTGATGATCCAGAATAGGAAAAAGCACAAGAGGTTGACGGACGTGATGTTGGCGCTCTCGGGGAGACGGTTCGGAACTGCGGAGTCCAAAGACGGCGAGATGGCTCGAAGCATCTGGTAGATGCACGAACCCCTATTTTTCACCATCGTCAGCCCTTACTTGCCACGATGCCACAGGGTGCAAAACTTACCCAGTGCTGAACTGTACACCACACCAAAAGATGGCCACAACGCCCCTAACGGCGACGGCAAATTTACTCCCTTGCAACCCCCAGCAAGCTCTGTTCATCACGGGGTAGTTGAGCCCAGTCTTTGCACCAACGTAGCCCGTCAACGCACAGGGAATCATGACGAGACAAGTGCCGAGTACGATGGCGCCCATGGCCATGCCGGGGCTCAACCCATTGGCGATGAGGGAGCCGGCCATTTGCAGGATGGGGATCTGGAAGCCTTCCGAGATCCAGAAGCCACCGACGCTGTACCAGTTCCACGTCCGCCGGGCCATGGGGACGGGGTCCATATCCCCGTTGGAGAAGTCGTTTCCGGGAAGGCATTCCGAGGGTCTGGGTTGGAGGGCAAGCCCACGGGTGAACTTGCGGGAGACCATGATGTCGATGTGTGGGTGTAGATTTACAGCAACTCAACACTCGGAATTTAAAGAGCACTTGGTAGTATATATATATCTTGTTCCATGTCTGGCTTTTGAGGATTCCTCAGGCTAGTATAGTGTCACCCATAAGGAGCTGCGATGTGGAGCGATAAGCACAATCGAGCCAAGCCTTTAGCTTGCCCAACCCGACTGTGTGGTGTTGTGTGGCCAGCAGTCTTATCACCAGTGTGCCAAATTACGTTTGCAGCCGATAACAGTTGGACTGATGGCGGCCCGACTTTTGCAATTGGCGGCCCGCCTGGTGTCAAAGCGGGCCGCCAGACCTGAGTCCATCTGGTTGTTATCAGGAATTGCCTCTCCACCACCCCTCGCAACTTTGTTCGTCCAGGCCGGCGGTCCCAATGCAGTGGTTCACTCGACATCTCTCTTATAGCGCATTGGGGCAAAATATGACAATGAGGCGTAGATGGACCCAGCAGGACTGCGAAGCACCCTACCACCTTTGGCACGTCATCTGAAGAGGCTTAGTTTTCTCTTTTGTCAACGGGGCAGAATAAGGGCTAGAATCACAAGTACTACTAGTATTTACTGACACAATGCTGTGAATTATGAAGGCTGAAATTATATGGGCATAGTAATATTGTTCAATACTCGACAATCGACAATATCACACGCATTTCTGCAACTTTCTGTTTCAAGCCCTTGTATCCCATCCTAATTCGTTCTGTAGACCAAGCATAAACTTCCTCCCCCAGACGGTCCCTGTCCCTCTGCGCCACCGCTGACATATATCTGTGCATCCGATACCAGACCTGCAATCAACCCACCCACCGCCGCCCTGGCATGCCTCGTGCTATGTATATCGCTGTCCGTGTTCATGGTGTGCCGCCAGCCCCTTACGGACCCGGACGGGTCCGCCTCGGCCTTGGCGAACACCTGCAAGACTTCGCCGTCGTCCTTCTTGACCTGATCCAAAAGACTGAGAACCGATGCCGCGTCCATAGCGTCCGCCATCGGTCGGGAAACAGCCTGCAAGTTCCCCTCACGGGATGGGGTCGACGCCAAGACGAGGATGTGGCAGTTGTCCAGCTCGGCACCGCTACTGCAACTCGCCTTTGCGCTCCACTTGTCTCCGTCGGTCATAGCTTTGGAGATGTCATCTGCGTGGATTTCCCCCAGCGCGGTGGCAATCCCAATTGCGCTTGCGTACCGGGACCTGGCCATGCTTTCGTACGTGTCTGCCGTAATCGGCACCTTGCCCTGGGCTCGGATGTCTTGTAATTTGTCGCTCGTCAAAAGTGGGCACTTGATAAGCACCAATTGAACCTGCTCAGGGTCGGCATTGATCTGTCGGATCAATTCTGATACCGTCACGGCGACTTGCTGTGCTTGCACATCCGTGCCGATTTCGTGGGGTGCAAAAGTCCGCGTATGACCAACGGAGGCTGACAAGCCTGTCTCGACATTGGCTCTGGACTGGAGGAAGAATGTTATATGAGGGCTCAGAACTCCTTCCGTGCCGCCGGAGAAAATGGTGACCGCGTCCGACGGAATGCGAGGCTCCCACACCGCGGAGGCGAGGGTGCGTGAGAAATCATTGACACAACCGTTGCCTGCAATACAACAAGGGGTCAACTCGATCCAAAATGGGAGGGGTTGAACGACCATAGCATGCCTGAGGGCGTTGCTGACCTTCAGTTTTGCCTACAACGGCGAGGATCTGGGACACATCGTGCCCAGCTGTTTGGATCTTCTCCAGCGGGGAAGTATCAGCTGGCGACGAAATTGCGTACTTTAATATCTCGACTGGCGCCATGCTGTGTCCTTTGATGGAGATGACTTGATGAAGCAAGGAGTGTCAAGAGTGGCCGGAGGATTGTATTCATGCACTGATCGCCAGGGTCTGCCCACGTCTGGTGAGAATGTACGTGAAATCTTGAACGCGCTGTCAGGGGGCTGAAATACAAGATCTAGGAACATCCTCTAGCGCGAGTCTTTTTGTTCATTTAGTGGGAGCCATGGGCCCATTCGCACGAAGCGGTGCCCGGCCGGCGCCAGAGACATTGCCGCTGGCGGGCCGCCGCCGGTGGGCCGCCAGTCGCCTCTTTTCTTATCAGGGCCCAAGTCCCCAAGGCTTGCCAGTCTATGAGTCTTGTCTTCTCAAGATAATAATCAAGCCTGCTTTTGACGAGGGACACCCACGGCGATTTTGGAGTGAGCATCCCCTATGGTCAACGGTCTGATCTGCTTCCATTGTCTCATTCTTCTCGAACTAACCCTTCCATCTTTCAGCCATGGCGCCCACTGCTCTGAACCTCGACCCTGCACCGGAAACACTTTCCAATGGCTTCAAGTTGCGCCATGCAGTCGATTTGGACAGCGAGGATATGACTATCGAGAATTGCGAAAGGCTGTACGCCCAAGCCTCAATCACCCCCAGCGATGTTGTTCGTTCTGTATACAAGCGCATAGCGGAGTATACGGACAAAGCTGTTTGGATCACCTTGGTCCCGGAATCCGAGGCCTTGGAAACGGCGCAGCAGCTTGCAAAACAATACCTCGACCCTACATCAAGGCCGCCTCTCTATGGCATTCCATTTTCTGTCAAAGATTCCATTGACATAGCGGGATTTCCTACAACACTCGCATGTCCCAGTTTCGCATATACTGCCACGCAAACTGCCCCCGTTGTGCAGCGCATCCTGGCTGCTGGGGGAATACTCATTGGCAAAACAAACCTGGACCAGTTCGCCACTGGACTAAACGGAACGCGGTCTCCGTATGGCATGCCGCGTTGCGTGCATGACGCGGATTATGTCTCCGGCGGCAGCTCCTCTGGCTCTGTCATCAGTGTCGCGGCGGGTCTCGTGGCCTTTACAGTGGCCACGGACACTGCTGGAAGCACGCGTGTGCCCTCAGCCTTGAATGGCATGGTTGGGCTGAAGCCGACCCTGGGCACCATCTCAACCGTCGGCCTAGTTCCGGCATGCAAAACGGCCGATTGCATCACCATCATTGCCCGGACCGTGCAATCCACTCGCATGGCGCTGAAGACGATGCAAGGATACGACGAGAATGACGTCTATGCACGAGACGAATTGCAGCTTTCCGCGTTGGCAAGGCAGCCTTCGTGGTGGGATGCGAGGAACGACTGCGTCGTGAGATATGCCCTGCCACCATCATCCCTAGTGGATGCTGCACTGTCCGAACCATACGCTGCCCTTTTCAACAACGTCGTGAAAAGGCTTCGCAGCCTGAGCTTCTTGAAAGCAGTCAAAGAATCTGAATTCGATTATGCGCCTTTTGCTTCGGCAAACGCAATGCTTTATGGCAGCTCCATCGTCTCGCAACGCATCGTCGCATTCAAGTCTTACCTTGACTCGCAAGGCCGAGACGGCCTGCACCCTGTCATTCGAGAAATTTTCGGCGCGAGCGATGGGTTCGATGCTGTTCGAGCGTACGAGGACATTTTCACCTTGGCCGAGTATAAGCGCAAAGCTGCACGGCAGTTCCGCTCGTCTGCGTCGCCGTCCAGAGGCGGCATCGACGTTCTCATTGTGCCCTCTACCGCCACGCACCCCACAGTTGCCGAGATTCTGGCTGATCCGATTGAGCTCAACAAACGACTTGGCAGTTTTACTCATTTTGTCAATTTGCTCGACCTCTGCGCCGTCGCAGTGCCAGTTGGTGGCACCTGGACAAGCAAGAATGGCAAGGCTATGCCTTTCAGTATCACTTTGATCTCGACACCAGGGCATGATCAAGACTTGTTAGAGTTAGGTCAGAGGCTAATGTGCTCGGGCTGCAATTAAGCTATAAAGTTGTATCGACAGGTCTGGGACTACATGTTGCCAGGGAGTCGGCCTCTGCGGCTGTATGGACTCTGGTCTTGCTGCTGCATTGATGTGGGTTGAGGCTTATACACGAGATTCCCGATTGTTCATATCAATCGTTCTACCCGTGTAGAACTGAGCCAAATACCTATTATGATGTAGATTAATCTCTCCCTTCATGAAATCACGGCCACGGCCAGTGTCTTCTCTGAACTGTTCGTCTAAAATCTCAATCCCTCTCTCCATCCAATTTTTTTTGTCGGCGTCAACCTTGGCGTTTTCAAAATGGATGAGAGTGATCACGTCGTTTGGGCCAACAATAAAATTGTACGGATTGCAGTCTCCATGGAAAACCCCTAGGCCATGAAGGTGGCGCAATGCTCCCTCGCTGTATTCAAGTCTCTCCACGGAGCAGGTCGACCTTCTACCTTTTCAAGGATGAACCTGATGACTCTTCCTGCTTCATGTACATGATCAAGGAATCTTGGAGCGATGTGGGAATGTTTCAAGACTCGATAGATTTGCGTCTCCTTCTCAATGTATCGAAATTCCCCGGGAAATCGAGCCATCTGGGCAATCATGACTCGCTTTCCTAAGCCTTCTGCCAAGTTTTTCTTCCACGCGCACTCCTGAGCTAGCAAGCCAAGCTGTTCTGTCCTCTCAAGGTCCATGAAGTTTATCATCTTGGAGTGCCAGATTGTCTGTACACTCGGTAGGTCGGTTTGGACAGTACCGATTCCAATTCTCCGGATTTTGCATTGCGCGATATGTACGCCTGATTCCAGCGACGCTCGAAATGTGGAAGTGACGGGAGTGTATTCTCGAAATTCAGGGGCATGTCCATAAGCAGATCGGCATCAAGCGCCCCGGCTTTGGTGGTAATGTACTTGGCGCTGGCTCCAGCCAGGATGTGATAGCAACAGTCATCTTTTCCAGCCGTAGAGAACTCCATGGAAATAGTGCGCGAGGACTCCATTCTCGCTTCCATATTGTTAAACCAGAGGCAATCTGCACAGGAGAAATGCATTATAATACTACGCAACTCAAATAGCTAGAACGATCTTCATAAGTAGAGTCCGAGGATCATGTTATTAAACTACCCTTAAATAGGGATAGTGCAAGTAATTCCCCTCAAAAGGCCCAGATTCGAGGAGCCAGAGGGAGATGAACAATGATACGAATAATCATGGTTCAACAATATCCACAAAACCGCTGGCTATTTCGGTATGTTTGAGGGAAATACTCAAAAGTAAATGTGCGACTGGCTCTTGCTCAATTGCTCGGCCTTACCCTCCGCCAAAGCACTACTCGCGACATTGCCATCTGCTCTGGGGGAAACCCCACGCCCGTCTGGAGGTGTAGCCAATGGTCCAGCCTGCGACAGAATCTCAGCATGACCAGTCGATACTGGCGAGCTTATTTGTACTGAGGTAGCTACTGCGCTGTCAAACTCCAGCGGATATACCCGCGTCGTTTGTGGCAGGTGTTGTTCTGCGGGAAGGCTTGTGCTGGGTAAGACCACCCCCGTCATTAGTCGATACCATCCTTTGATATCATCCATGGATTGCAGCGGAAGACTGTCCCACTCGTTGATCTTGCTCGATTTGCTCTGCTGCCGGGTTGACCTAGAAGGTAGAGCATCGACCGAGCCTGGGTTTATCGAGTGGATAACACGAAGCAGAGCATCTTCGGTTTCCACTAAACGTGCTTCTAGTCTGTTGATGAAACCGATGGGAATCCCTCTAGTCAAGTTAGTCGTATAAGATAATTTGCCTAAGGAGGAGACTCGCCTCTTATTCTGTTCGGGATACTGGCATAGCAATGGTTGGTCGTTGCACTGCAGACAGTGAGGTCTGAAGGTCAGTCAACTTATGAACTGTATCACAGGATTTCAAGACGCTTACAGTCGGCGATCGCACTATTACCGTCGTCAGGTCAGCTGTGGCTATTTGTTTACGCCTCGGTACTGTGAAGCTGAACCCCTACCTTTCGCTTCTTCTGGCGACAAGAACCACAGGCTATCGGGTTCGACAATCTACCAGAGTCTGCTTCCTCATTTTCGTCATTCGTCGCCATGAGTGAACATACATTGTCTCGCTTGAGACCCGCACTTTGGCTATACCTGCAGCTGCGGGTTTGTGTGGTAAAAGTCGAAGCGACAACACCGAGGTGGACATTGCTAACCCCGCGCCGGAGAATTCTTTATCCAGCTCAACCCAAACGCCCCCAGCTCTCGCCTTCCCCACAAGTACCATCAAACTCGAACATTACGCCAACGATGAATTTTCCCCATGATTCATCGATGAGCTGGTGATATGGCTACCGATCAGTCGCCGTTCGATGGCTCCGAGGCAGCATCCTGCTCCACCCCCGGATTTCCGACCGGGACTCGGAAGCGCAAACGATCCTCCGGATCCACAGCTCAGCCCGCCCGCGAATATGGCTTGATGCGCGATTTTGGGGAGCATGACGTTGCTCGTTTCGTCGGTAGCAGCAGCGGTATTCACTACATCCGCGCTGTCTACCTACGGCTTGCCCGCCGTTCGGCGTCGAGGGCAGCCCAGGGAATGGCCAAGGGCAGCCTGGTCCCAGGCGAGGATGATCAACTGTGCGATACTAGTTCCTTAACCCGACGACAGCTACTCTGGAAGGATCATGAGGCTCAAGATTATAATGAAAGTGATAAACCTACTTTCGAAGATCTAGTCGAGTGGTCAAAGAGCTACTTTGAGTGCTGGCACCCTATCCTTCCTTTCCTTCATGGCCCTGATATCCTGCATTCCTTTGAGGTGCTCTCCGATAAAGGCTATTCTAGTATCAGCTCTCTTGATCTGTTTATTATCAAATCAATACTCTCAATCTCCCTAGCTGATAGCCGTCAACGCTTACCCTTAGGGAAACCGGTCCCTCTTGCTCTCTTGTTCGATAGCTTGGAGGCAGCCGTAGCGAGCTCCCAATTTGCCCTCAGCCAACCTGCAACGATTAAAGCCACGCAAGCTGCCTTAGCTATCCAGCTATTCCTCACTTCAATGTTACGTCTCAATGCAGCTTCGCGACTAGGCGGCTTGATCGTCCGCATGGCATATCACCTCGGCCTCCATCGCTGCCCAACTCGATTTCCCTTCTTCACTCTCGAAGTAGCAAGCGTAAGGCGCCGCGTCTTTTGGTGTATATATATTCTGGAAAGACTTCTCTGCCAATCATTAGGTCTGCCACTGGATATTCAGGATGATGATTTAGACGTCTGCTACCCTGGCGAAGAACGGCACAATGACCCACGCGAAGCCATCGTCAAAGAGGAACCCAGCCGACTCCGACTTCTTACCCCATTGATCAAACATGCTCGAATTCGCGGGCTAATACTTGAATTGAGGAGCAAATCAATTTTGCAACGACAGGATACGACAGAGCGAACAGCTTACGTTCAAACTGAGCTGGCCAAGTGGGCAAACGAAATACAGGACATTGTTGAAGAAGACGATGCAGACTTAGACCACGACCCTAGTGTTCCGTCATACCCTACAATCTCATCAAGCCATCGGCTGATGCTCCGCACTTTGAAGTACGAATCAATGATTTCTCTTAACCGCCCAGGACTGGCTGCCGAGTCTCTCGATGTTTCTTACTCCTCTGCATTTCAAGCTTGCATTTCCGCTGCCAAATCTATATGCACGCACATGAAGAGGCACGTAAAACGTCATCGACTGGACGACGAACTGGGCGCGGGAAGATTGAACATGCCCCTGCTTTGGCCGTCATTCACTTGGACGGTATGGATCAGCACCTTTGTACTTATTCATGCTGCCTTTGAGAATCAGACTTCCATGAGAAGCGCAGTCAGGTATGTCACGTTACCTTTGTCAGATATGTGAGTTGTTCTAATGCATGAAAGACATGCCATGGCAGCTAAAGATGTCCTTGGGTACTTTGCTGTGCGTGGTACATCGTGGCCGGAGTATTGTCTGGAGGCCATTGACGAGCTGCTTTCGGCGGTTCAAGAGATGTCAACGAGACCAACCACTCCTCTCACGTCTTCCGCATCTCCAGGGCTCCAAGGCTCAAATCCGATGACACACATTGAGACAAATCAAAAACAGGCCAAACCTACCAGACTCCCTGAGCCCCGCATTCGTGAGAGAACGTTTCCGGGCTGTGTTTCATTCGCATATCCAGGGGGGGCCTCATTGATAGGCGAAAGCACTACAATAACCCCAGCAGAAGCGTCAAATATAGGCCTAAGCCGTCTGTCAAAGCCAGCCGCGACGTCGAGAATGGAAAACCAGCATCGTAGGATGAACACATCACAGCAGACGGATTTGGAGCGACCAGAGCTTCCTGAGCAAGTCCGGCAGCTTTTCGAACAACAAACCACAAACACACTGGGGACCCAGAGTGACGTTGCTTCTTTGGCTGGCAATAATCGCGCGGACTCCACGAACATGAACGGTCTTTCTTATGCATCAACATGGAACCAGTATCCGGTGGGTATGGCGCCGGAAAATGGCTCACTCGAGGGGCATGAATCAATGAAGTGGTATGATCAACTGTTTTCAAATTCTTTCAGCGCCATCGACAACCCCTTTCTCGTGGCTGCCGAGTTCGATGCCAGCATTGATCCAACATGGGACTATCTAAGGTAGATGGATACTATAATTCCTGGGATACGCAGGAAACGGGCATAGAAATTGTCCAAAATGTTAGAATATGTCCCAGTCTGTTGACCCGTCATACCTTGGACTGATCCAGAGCTTGTGCAAGAGGCAACATGTATCACGTTGTTGAGTTACACTGTCTCTCTATTTCGGAAGCCGCCAATGATGCTTTTCGTTTCTCACCGCCTATTGACTTCAATTGACAATACAGCAGACATCGAGTCCAAAGTCTAGATACACTGAATACATGTCCGGGAAAATTTTTGGTGCATTATTGCTTTCGACAAACATGTGTTCATAAAGATCTTGATGATATACTAAATTCAATACATGTTAACAACAACCATGACCGACGTCATGGCCTCTGCCTTTCCAACATTGAAACAGTGAGCGTGCGGTTCCTCCTCTCAGTACGCATATCTCACTGCGTCGGTATTTCCATCTCGGTCTAACCTTTTGTTAGTACGAACGAGCCAGGTTCTCATCACCCAAGTTCCCGCGATGCACATCACGGCGAAGCCAGCATTACTCGACATGCCAATCAAGTAGCGCGGTCCGTCGCTCTCCGGGTAGAGATAGGCAGTGTAGATGTAAGAGGCGTTGGCAACGACATTAACGATGGATAGGCTGACCGACTTCTTCTCCGGGGTTGAACCAAGAGTGGCGGAGACCCAGCCCAGGATCATCGAGTTGACAGCATAGGCGCCACTTGCGAAGAGGAAACATGCAATGTACCGCGCCGGAGTGTTGAGAGTAACACAAGAGATGACGTAGCCCACAAGGGCGATGCCCATGCAGACGGTGATGTGGTATGTTCGCTCGTTATGCTTGCCAGATGAGAGCCCAGCACAGTAGCCAAAGAAGCCAGAAACCAAGTATGGCGGACATGTCAATACCAGAGTAATGGTGCTGTTGAAGCCCAAAGAGCCAACAACGGTGGGGAAGAAATTGTTGAAGGAGCACGCAGAGAGGTGCATGTTCTGTATAAAGCAGAGCAGCCAAAGACGGGGGTCACGGACAGCTTGGGCAAAGCCCGCTCTGGCGCCTTTGCTCTCTTGAAGTCCGACAGTATCGCGGATCATGCGATCATGGGCAAGTTGGCGCTCGTCTTCTGTCAACCACCGTGTGGTCAAGGGGCTGTCAGCCAGTGTGAACATGCCGATGATTCCCACGCAAAAGGTTAACACTCCTTCGATAATGAAAAGCCACTGCCAGCCATGGAGACCATGATGTCCGTCGATGGTGCCAAAAGTGGCTGCAGCAATAAGACCCGAAAAGGAAGTGGCAAAGATGTTGCCAGAATATAGAATCGAAAGACGTGTGGCAATTTCCTTTCGCGTGTAGAATATTGATAGCAGGTACAGTGCACCAGGATAAAAGGGAGCCTCCGTAAGACCGAGGAAGAATCGCAAGAGAACGAGCCCAGTGTAATTTTGTGCAAGGGCAGTGCACGCGGAAACGACGGCCCATGCCATCATGCACACGGCCATGTAGATAGAGGGACGCACACGGCCTGAAGAGATGATCATGTTGGAAGGGATTTGCATGAGGAGGTAGCTAGACTACAATTAGCTAAGACGAACAAGTTCACAGCAGATGAAGTGGAATAGCTGGAAGAATTGAAAGGGGAGGAACTGACCCAACAAATAGAATAGAAATGCAGGTGTTATATTGGGTTCCTACCAAGCCAAGATGGTCTTCAAGGTCATTCAGCCGAGCTTGCGCAATGGCATTTCGATCGAGCTGGTAAGATCAGTTTGGATCACACTATCGAGAAATCGAACACGTACATAATTCAGAAAGTACATGGCCCACAGTGTAGGCATGATTCTGAAATCCAACTTGCGTACGAGACGGATCTCCTCGGCACTGGTCTTTTTAACAGCTCCTGAGTAGTCGGCCGCCTCGCCCATGATGCCAACACCCTTTTCCAGAGACTCAGACTGCATCTCGACACGGTTTTCCTCGGGCTTCTGCTCGATGTTGTTCTTGGTCTCGAAACCCATGATCGTGCCTTGCTTGTCTCGAATGAAGTTGAGGGTAGATGAGAGTTGCTGAAAGAGTCAGGTGATTTGCTCGAGTGATGAGCTTCGGGTTTGGACGAGGAGGATGGTACTTATATTAGTCTTGGTCGTATCAAGAAGATTCAGACGAACCTGACATGGGTCCATTCTCCGCAAGAATGAAAGCCCCCCGGGGCCCCGGATTTTAGCCAAGCCGGCCCATTCTACCTTCTTCGACCAGAGTTCCTAGCCCCAGTCTCGTTAGTGGCGGACGAAGAAGTTTCCGCAATTGGGCGAGAGGCAGTGATCAAAGGCTTGCAACCAATTGGGTAGACCCACTAGTTGGGGAGTCATTGGTTTGGCGGGGAATGCAGTTCAAATCATGGCATATCACCAAGCTCGGCATATCACTGAGCCAATGATGAGAGCAAGCTAATGTTTTGATGAATTGGCAAGTCTAGACCTAATCCACTGTCTTTACCTCCATGACATTTCTAGCCCGGTTCAAAATCACTTGTACATGCTGTTTTCCCTGCCCTTCCCCATCAAAGAAGTTCGTCTGCTGCAGTCGATCGAGGTAGAGTTCATAGGCTGGCATATAGCCCCTGACAAACTGCATAACCTGCTTGTCCATCATGCCAGCTCCACTTTTCCTGAGCGCCCTCTCCTGATCAAGTCTCCACTCGTAAACATAGAGCAGATTGTCTGTGCTGAGATGAAGAAACCCATCAAAATGACGTGGTCCCATGAAAGAGTCGTAGTAGTTCTTTAGGTTGTTGTTGACCAACTGGAGGTGGTTGAAATCATGATCTGCCAGTGTCCTTTCCTTGTGCTGTTCTTCAGGAACCTTTTCTGAACCCTTAACAGCAAGCCGATCATTTTCCCATCGCTGCTTGACCTCTATGTCGGTTAAAGGCCTGAAACCGAGGCACCAGCCCTCGAATATGAGGACATCAAAATCCTCACTAAGTGGCACCTTTTCCCATTGTTCGCGAGGTACCCTGCCGCCTTGACCTGAGTACAAGCTTTTATCAAAAGCTGGCCACTCGATGAAAGTATCCCCAGGCTTGTATTGGGCTTGAAGAATACTGCGGAAAAAACCTTGTGCAAGGACCTCGTCATGTGTCCCTGGCTGGCCTCGCGTCTGTAGTAACTTGTTCTTGGGGTTCTGTCTATGGATTGCCACAAGATTTGGATGGTCATGGTAGAGATCGTCCAAGGATACGATGCGAGCCTTGATAACGTGGCGGCTCTTGAGGGTCTTTGCGAGGGCCGTGGCCCATGTTGATTTTCCACTTCCCTGTAACCCTGATAGACCGAGGATGAAAGGTTTGGCTGACTTCTTGCGATGTTCAAGAATCTGGGGCACGAATATGGCCAGCACGGCGTCAATGGCTTTGTCGTCAATCATGACTGATGATGAGAATCGGGTGTTTGTGGCTGAGCCATGATCGTATGCAGTAAGATCTTTCATATTCATCCTCTTCATGCCATAAATCCGGATACAAAACCGCGTCCCAGCGGAATGCCAATGCGGCCTTCGAATAGGCCGTCTCACATCAGCCTACGTTAGCCCGACCCATGCCTGCCGATCAACGGACAATGAAATGTCCGCGGTGTGTTCCTTCTCCCCACCAACAGCGTTGCACCTCGTCTCATGCGGCCAAGCACTAGTTTGTCAGAAGCGACCCCGTGATAGGGAAGCTTATTGAATTTTCAGAGTATAAAGGTTCATCGACATTCAATACAAGTCTTTTATGTTCCTCAGCACTCCAGGTCCCATTATTCGCCACCTTCCCACATCACATTACACATCTTTGATCATGTCTCCCACAGCCGTTCCCGTAAAGAAAAACTACAGCATTGCCTCTATCCCAGCTGATGGCATCGGCCCAGAAGTCATTTCCGCTGGCATTGAGGTTCTGAATGCGCTCTCCGAGACTCTTCAAACCTTCCAGATTCAGTTTACACATTACGACTGGAGCTCTGAGGTCTATAAGAAAACTGGCAAATACATCCCCGATGGTGGCCTAGAACAGCTTAAGCAGCACGATGCTATCTTCTTCGGTGCCGTGGGCGCTCCTGGTAATGACATAGCAAGCAAAATTGTATACCATGCTAACCTCTAAGCAGATGTCCCTGACCATATCTCCCTGTGGGGTTTACGGCTAGCAATCTGCCAGCCCTTCCAGCAATACGCCAATGTACGACCTACAAAGGTCCTCAAAGGCACTCAGTCCCCACTGCGCAATTGTAAGACAGGAGATTTGGATTGGGTTATCATCCGCGAGAACAGCGAGGGCGAGTACGCTGGCCAGGGCGGTCGGTCGCACCGTGGTAAACCATGGGAGACTGCTACTGAGGTAGCTATCTTTACCCGCCATGGTATTACTAGACTTATGCGCTTTGCCTTTGACATAGCCCAGAAGCGCCCTCGTAAGCTTCTTACAATTGTTACCAAGAGTAATGCGCAGCGAAACGGCATGGTTCTTTGGGATGAGGTTGCTAGTGAGATTGCTAGAGAGTTTCCTGATGTTATGGTGGATAAGATGCTCGTGGATGCAATGACCGTCCGCATGACGCTGAAGCCGGAAAGCCTAGATACGATTGTGGCCACTAATCTTGTAAGTATTCAACAACTCTTTGGCTTTATGAATATACTGATCTTTGATATAGCATGCAGATATCCTCTCCGATCTAGCTGCAGCTCTAGCTGGCTCTATTGGCATTGCGCCAACTAGTAACCTTGATCCTACCTACGAGTACCCTTCAATGTTCGAGCCTATCCATGGCTCTGCATTCGATATTACCGGCAAAGGTATCGCGAATCCAGTGGCTACTTTCTGGACTGCTGCAGAGATGCTGGCATGGCTTGGAGAGGGGGATGCTTCCTTTAAGCTTATGCAGGCTGTTGAGAATGTTTGTGAAGCAGGAGTCCTCTCCACTGACCTCGGTGGCAAGGCAACGACGAAGGAAGTCACAGCAGCAGTTATAGCAGAGATTAAGAAGATAGGTATAAAGTCTATCTAGATATATTTAGCCGTACTAAAAGGCAATGGCCTTGAATGATAAAGTTTTAAAGGAGAATATCTTCAAAGTAATAATATTATTATTCTTAACCTTTTAATAGATCAGGATCATATCTAAGTTTAAACCCAAGCATAAATGATTCTCATCTAAAACGGAGGAATTTCTTCCATGATCTCAATCACTCCACTCATCCAAGTATCCCAGTCCGCCCGGCTCTCAGGATCGCCACTAAGCTTCAACATTTGGATCAAAAGACGGTATCCACCAACTGGCATAGGCAACGGTGTGCTGAACGTCTCTCCATCCCACATGGGTGGTGAGAAGAAAGAGTCAATAAGGTTCATGCTGGGAGAGGACTCCAAATACACGTAGTTGGTACCCAGAATATCGACACCGGCGATAGTGCCTGTTGTGTTGGCTGTTGTCTTGGTATAGTTGACAGGAACATCTGGGTCGAAGCCGTAAAATGTAGGCACGAAGTCGGTTTCAGCACGGACCAAGTCGAAGCGGGTGTAGAGAAGGGGTTGCAGCCAAGATGCGACGAGGGACATTTGGGTAAATGGTCCCTGAACATGGTTTCCGATACCTCGTGAATCGAAAAAGATTTGCGGCTCACCTCGGGCAGGATACGCGGGGAAATCGAAGACTGGGCCAACAGGATCAAGTCCCAGGACGGGAGCAGCCGTGTAATTGTACGCGGCTCCGACGTACGGAACGACGAAGCTCTCACGGTTGCTAGTGGATACAGTGACAAAGCCATTGTAGAATGGTATCATATGATCCGGCAAGCCCTCCGGAGGTTGAATAATAATATCAATTTCACGGCTCTCCCCTGATGCTAGTGAGAAGGTGTTCCCAGTAGGAAAGTCGACAGTGGCTCCGATTGGAAGGGCATCCAAACGTATCAAACTAGGGCTAAGATAACCTTGGTTGTCTGTTGCGTTCCAATGGGGATACTTCGCCATTCCTGGCGTCAGCGAATGTCCGAGAGTGTACTCGATGGTGTTCTGTGTTGGGTTGCTGACGGTAACCTTCGGCGAATTCTCAGCCAACCTCTCAATTGGTCCGAGCTCCAGCTGGCCAGGACTGACAAAGTTCCTATAGAATATGGCATCGAACACGTCGGGTTGCCTTGATGACGGGCTTTGCTGTAGACTGGATGCGGGCAAGGATCTCGGCGACGGAGAAGTTGGGGAACTGACTCTTGACTAGTGCAATAGCTCCGGCCAGGTATGGTGTTGCCATGGATGTGCCGCTAACAATAGCGAATCCAGTGCCGCTGAGGGGCCAGATCGACAAAATCATACCTCCGGGAGCGGAAATCTGTGGTTTCATGGTAAAATCGTACACAGGTCCTGTAGTTTCAATCAGTATTTTTGGGAACAATCAAGGAAAGAGTGAAGAGGAAAGTACAGAAGCTGTGGTCATCAAGGTTGTTGGAATAAAGGGCTTTCGAAAGAGAGACAAGGTGACATACCCACGCTGCTGAAGTTGTTTGGCTGCCCACCCCAGGCCTGTCGAGTCAACTGTGGGATAGCACTCTTGAACTTGACCGTGTAGTTAGACGAGTTCGTGCCCTCGTTGTACAGCTTTTGGCTCGTGGTTGTGCCAAAATTCAGAAGTTCACCGTCCGCGTCGAAAACCGGGATCGTGGCAGCGTAACCTTCAAGGAACGGATTTGACAGGAAGGCCGCGCCAGGGTAGGTCAGGACATTTCGGAACCCCGCGGTAGCTGCCGCAGACTGTATCAAAGACAGGCCGCATATTCCGCGCCTTGCAACAACGACGTAGTCATCCTTGTTCTCGTATTCGAGATATGGCTCATAGTCTATGGCTCGGCAGCCGAACTCGGCGACTTCGTCGCCATCACCCACGACAAGAATCTTGAGCTCCTTCTCAACCGGGAAGGGATAGACGCTGCCGTACTTGATTACTTCGCCATTGGAATCCTCGAGCTCGAAGACCTGGAAAAGATTGTTATCTACAGAAGCGACGGCGATAGCAGTGGGACTGTTGGCGGGCGAGTTAATGGTGAAGGGCTCGATGGCTCCGTCATTACCCGCAGCAGCAACAACGGCGATACCTTGCTCAGTCAGTCCTGAGATAAGCTGCAGATAAGGGTCGCCTGGCGCAGTGCCAAAGCTGGACCCGGCGCCGACGGACATGGTGATGATATCCGGCTCAGCTTCAGCAGCCATGGCTATGGATCGCAGGAGAATGTCGTCGCTGACTCCGCCGGAACAGCCAAACACACGGTACATCCCAAGCTCGGCCTCGGGAGCAACACCAGTCAAACCGGCGAACTGGGGGGCGCCAGAAGCTACCTCCATACCAATAATTCCTAGAAGATAAATTAGCCCATTCAAGCTATGATGGTGTACTGTAGACTTACCAGCAACATGCGTGCCATGGCCACCCTCAGAGCACTCGACGCCTGGATCATCGTCTGGAACCGGGTCGTTGTAGCCTGTGTATGCATCGCCGACAAAGTCGTGTCCAAACGAAATCTTGCAGCCAGTGCCGAAACAGGCACCAAGAGCAGGGTGCCTCCAATCCACGCCTGAGTCGATGATTGCGATTTTCGTACCTTTGCCCTTAATGCCACGGGGATGCAAACGATCCACACCCGTCATCTTGTGAGGGGAATTGTAGTCTAGCCCGGAAGGACTGGTCTGGCGAGGGGCGACGACCTTGGCGTGGTCGGATCGCTTGGCAAGGCTTTGTAGTGCTTCGGTAGGAAGCATCTCCACAGGCGCCAACGGGCGAGGGATGATCCGGGCAGGCCAAACGTTGGCGACCTCAGGCAGCTCTTGAAGGGCGGATAGAGATTCGTTGTTGGGGACTTTGACTGACAGGCCGTAGAAAAGATCAGGCTCCCTAAATTCATATCGGACGTTATAGTCAATGGACTCTTCAAGTGCACGTCGCGCGAATGCTTCGTGAGTGTGCTCATCAGATCGACGGCCGAGTGACTCGCCATCACGCAGCTGAATGATGTACACGCCTGGAACTGTTTCGGCCACTTGTCTAGCAGTACCTGCAAGCTCTGCTGCGGTTGCTGAGCAAATCGCTAGGAGAGCACTCAAAAGAGAGGCCTTCATCTTAAGAAGGGTTGATATAAGCAGGATGAAGAATGAGATCTTACGTACCGCACTGGCTGCGGTGCAAAAGAGCGCGACGCAGCATCCTTTTTGTCTTCCACAGGACAAGCATAGCAAAACTGAGGAAATATGGGCACCTCGATCTGAAGCCGTCTTGCATGCGGAGATAAATCATGTCTCCGCTCAACTTTGATAAAGTTGCGAATTCGCCAGCCAGACATTGGGCACGTACCCTAGGTTACGAGGGTGTCTGAGCCACTGTGGCCATTGATCGTACTCGCCTAGCCTTATCCTACATTCTACAAGAAACTAAAAAAGTGCCGGAGATGGCCCGTAAAAATATTGCTTTTCTGATTACTATTCATCGTAACCCCAAGTCTCGTATACCATATATCATACCCTGCAGACAGGCCTTCGCTGTCAAGAAAACGACAAGGATGCGATATCCAGTCCCCCAGAACTCCATGATTCGAAGACGAAGAAGCGATTTTATTGAGTGATTTAAGAGTAAAAAAATTGATACCGCCTTTCGTTCTTAATTCTCAATCCCTCTAAATCCTCTGATGTTGCGATAGTTGGACGAGCTGTTAGAGGTCATCTTTAGTAGCTTTTCAAAAGACATACAGTTCTATGATCTATAACCGGCTTGCTTCCTTTTTGAATAAGTAAAGACATCGCGGTGGTAATTGAGAAGTGATGGGAAAATTTGATGCCTCAGTTCTCCTTATCACCCGCAATTTTAGACGGGAAAGGCATGTGCTGCCAACTGCTCGATATAGCATGGCGCTGAAATTATCTGGATTATTTCCAGGAGATGGGGACAACATGTGCCGTGCTTTGCGCTTGCGTGTCTGCGTGTGTTCTGCGCCAAGCCTAACCCCCGGCTAGTGTCTTCGTATTCTGCACGATATCTAGCACTTAACAGTTTTTCTTAAGATGGCTGGTAACGAGTCAGTGGATTATGTCTTGTCACGCAAACCCTTGATTTGTATCCTTCGGCTATACATCGAGGCAGCGTGCAGTCCAATTGAATCCAACCAACGGTCCACCGTGCTAGGGTGCCAGAAACCGAAAGGGATAACTTCGGCCGCCGGTACGGATGAGGAAGTCACTGGCACTGATGACAAATCAGTCCCATATCTTGGGCCACCCCTGGATCCACAGAATCCCGTGGATTTAGGCCAGACGGGATCCTGTGCCACGGACCCCGTGTGCTTATGTAGGACCCCGATTAGGAAGATACCGAATAATAGCCATAGCAGCCGAGGCAGACCAGCCAAAATAAAGCAGCTAAAGCGTACCAGAGCAGCGAGAGCAGAATAAATATAGCTACAACTACTATGCTCTAGTTATCGTAGCCATTATAGTTGCTGTGGCTACTATAGCTACTATGGCTACTGTGGCTGTTGTGGCCATTGTGGCTTTGTGGCTGTTGTGGCCATTGTGGCTTTGTGGCTGTTGTGGCTATTGTGGCTGCTATATGGAAATTACCTCGAAATGGTTCTGTACTTTCCTAATTGGGATCTTACACAAGCTCTCAGGATCCCGTGGGTCTAGGAGGCCCAAATCTTGGCCAGGGCTATGACGAGACCTACCATTGCTTCACCGGCCCCGTTGAAAAAAGATGCGAGCGACCAACAACGGCTTTCTGAAACACCAACCGGCGTATGCTGGCAATTCGATCCAACATGTACTTCTGTCAATCCCTGGATAAGGGAGCATTGACGTTTGCTTCAATCATGGGCGTCCAGCATGATGCCAATCTTGTCGACCAACCGGTAAGTGCTTCCTTTACGCATGAGCGCATCGATCTGACCCCGGTGATGCCTAGCACTCCTGGCTTAGCACGATCCTCCGTAAGGTAATACATGTTGAAGGGTTACAGTGTCTACGTATGATCCATCGGCTCACTTCAAGCTGTTGAGGCGCTGCATGCAACATTCACCAAATGAGGTATCTTGCGGATTCTTCAAAGGACATGGCAAGAGCTCGGGTCCTATGCTCCAAGGTTATCAGGATCAATCCATTGCTTCTAGCGCGCCGCGCATGCACAGGCTCAAACGCAGTAATCCGTTCTCGAATTAGCGGGTGGCCCGTTTACTGAGACTGCACAACGTAATCGCTGAGACTCAAGGATTCTTGTATGAATAACAACACAATCGGTAATCAATTTAGCCGATTCAACAACAGATCCATGATCTTTGCTTATTTCATGAGATGCCCCAGACGAAGAATATTGATTTGTTCGGCGCATCACCGATTATTGGCGGGGAAAACCCGGGATGGGTTCCTCGAGCACACATGTGAGAAGCGTGTGTGTATCGCAGTGAGCCCAATGTCTTTACAACTCTTAAAATAACCCTACGCGCCATGTTGGACTGCGAGAATATTAAGATATAGGAATACCATGGACCATGCTCACGAAAAAGGCGAAACCAGCCGATCTTAATCACGGTGTCGCAAGGCGATGGATAATTTGAACGATCACCTAGAGCGTACTAGACAGGCTTCCGTGCCCGGCGAAAGTCATGAGGATGTGCCAGTCAGCAACCAAAGCCCACGGGCAGGGTTAACATTGATTCTTAAGTGTAGTATGCGTAGATGCTTACAGAAAGAGCAGGGGAATCTTCAATTGAAAGGCGGTCAAGGGAGAGAAATTCCATCTCCCAAAATCAATCATGTTGAGTAGCCTCTACAGCAATATTGAATACGGGGCGATGAAGACACCACACCGTGAAGTGCATGATTGAAAGCTCGCTCATCCCACCTCTTAATGAAAACGTGGCTCGGCCGCATTATCTAGCCAAGATATTAAAGCCAAGCGTTTGAGCATATTACAAGCATGCCGAGGCAGAAAATTGGATCACGAGTCGATATGTTTTATCTGCTCATCGACTCGGCTAGAAATGAATATCATGTCTCCAGTGGTATCCACCTCCGAGGAAGCGCCCAATGCGTCCACTATGGCCCCACAGAACACGGAGCCAGAGCTCAACTAGGTGCTTGAAACTCGGTGGCCATGCCCCGAAAACTTACATGGCAACGTCATAAGGGGACAGGTTGGTATTTAATATCCCTTGGGGCCATTCCTCTCTGGGCAGGCTGTTACTGTTTGTATTGCGCCTTTTTGGGATTTTTGGGGGATTTTGCTGCGATTCTCGCTCATCCGGCGGACATCGACAATTGATCATGCACTCCCCAGCATCCCTGGCCGTGGCCATGGCCACGATGCTCCTCGTTTCTGGTTCCAATGCCCAGGTCCCAGCTTGGGGCCAGTGCGGAGGTAACGGATGGACCGGAGGGACAACGTGCACGTCTGGATATCAGTGCGTGGTGCTGAACGAATGGTACTGGCAATGTATTCCTGGAAGTAAGTTGATATCCAAACAGCACACCTGTTCTCAGCTTGTGTTCCATCAAATTATCCAAGAATGTGCCCCGATGTCGTGCCGACGGTGCTGACCCAACATGACAGATGGACCGTCATCAACGTCTACACGGGCTTCCACTACCTCTACTTCTTGTAAGTGAACTGTGCTATCCTAACAGCAATTATTTCGCACACTTTTCAAGATAAGACATCTTGTATGACTCACTGATACTACTATAGCGATTCGTTCCTCTACTACCTCTTCAGCGAGTCGATCGTCCACCACTTCGTCAGCAAGCCGGCCATCAAGTTCGGCCACGACCTCGACGTCGTCGGGTACGTCCACGCCGACCGACTCCCCGTGGACAGCCGCCATCAGCAGAGCCAGGACTACTCTCGGTAGACTTTCGGCCTCTGAGAAAGTCGGCATCGTCACCGGCCTGGGCTGGCACGACGGGAATTGTGTTGGCAATGTCTCTCCCGTCCCCTCTATTGGCTTCCCATCTCTATGTCTGCAGGATGGACCCCTGGGCATTCGCTACGCTACATCGGTAACAGCCTTCACGCCGGGTGTGCAGGCGGCCTCAACATGGGATCGGGAGCTTGTTCGACAGCGCGGCCAATACATGGGCGAGGAGGCACGCGGTACCGGTGTGAATGTGCTTCTGGGTCCAGTTGCCGGCGCACTGGGAAAGTTCGCTGAAGGTGGACGCAATTGGGAAGGCTTCAGTCCAGATCCCTACCTCACCGGCATCCTCATGGCCGATACTATCGAAGCGCTCCAAGGCACTGGCGTACAGGCTAATGCTAAGCATTATATTGCCAATGAACAAGAACGCAACCGCGAAACCATGTCAAGCAATGTCGATGATCGAACTATGCATGAGCTCTACCTGTGGCCCTATGCTGACGCAGTCCACGCAAACGTTGCCTCAGTCATGTGCTCGTATAACAGAATCAACGGCACCTGGGCTTGCGAGAATGACAATGCCATGAATCGGCTCCTAAAGACGGAGCTTGGATTTCCTGGATATATTCTCACGGACTGGGACGCACAGCATACGACGGTTGAAGCTGCAAACAGAGGCCTAGACATGTCCATGCCAGGAACTGCTTACGACGGCAGCAGGCGACTCTGGGGTCCAGCTCTTACCAGCGCTATCAATTCGGGTCGCGTATCACAATCTAGGGTTGATGATATGGTTGTGCGAATCTTGGCTGGTTGGTACTTGATGGGTCAAGACAGTGGCTACCCTCAGGTTAACTTCAACGCCAACGTTCAGGCCAACCATAGGGAAAATGTTCGTGCCGTGGCCCGAGATGGTATAGTGCTGCTTAAGAACGACGACAATATTCTTCCCTTGCGCGAAGGCTTGAGCACCCTCGCCGTTGTCGGCTCTGGGGCCGTCATTGGTAACCACGCCCGCAACCAGTGCACTGATCATGGCTGCAACAACGGCGCATTGGGCATGGGTTGGGGATCCGGCACTGTCAACTATCCGTACTTTGTCGCGCCTTACGACGCCATTCGCACCCGCGCCTCCAGCGAGGGCACAACCGTTACTCTCAGCGGTACCGACGAAACAAGCGCAGGCGCATCAGCGGCGCGTGGAAGAGATGTGGCTCTAGTCTTCATCACCGCCGACTCTGGCGAGGGCTATCTTACTGTCGAGAACAATGCCGGCGATCGAATCAACCTAGACCCATGGCATAACGGTAATGACCTCGTGGCCGCCGTGGCAGGCGCCAACTCCAACGTGGTTGTCGTTGTGCACAGCGTTGGTGCTGTTATTCTTGAGAGGATCCTATCTTTCCCGGCTGTGAAAGCTGTGGTTTGGGCGGGCCTACCATCACAAGAAAGCGGCAATGCTCTTGTTGACATTCTATACGGAGACACGAATCCCAGCGGCAAACTTGTCTACACAATTGCTAGGAGCGCCAGTGATTACAATACAAGGGTTACGAGTGGCGACGACAATTACCCCGAAGGTTTGTTTATCGACTATCGCCATTTTGATAATGCTGGCATTTCCCCTCGATATGAATTTGGCTTTGGCCTTTGTGAGTGTTTACCATCTTCGTTAATGTTGATGATGATCTAACACCAACGTCCCAGCATATACAAACTTTACCTACTCCAGCCTCGCTATTACTTCAACCGCGAGATCCGGACCCGCAACTGGCCCTATCGTCCCGGGCGGCCAGCGAGACCTTTACGATATTGTTGCGACAGTCACCGCGCGCATCACAAATTCTGGCTCCGTCAGCGGTGCCGAGGCTGCCCAGTTGTACATCTCATATCCCACAACCGCTCCGTCTACACCGCCCCGCCAGCTGCGGGGTTTCGACAAGCTCGCTCTCGCCGCAGGCGCATCAGGCACCGTCACCTTCGAGATCCGTCGCAGAGATATAAGTTACTGGGACGTGCGCTCACAGAGGTGGATAGTGCCGTCGGGTACATTCCGCATCGCTGTGGCTGCGAGCAGCAGGGATATTAGATTGGAAGGCAGCATGCAAGTGGCTTAGAACATGGAGAATATAGACTTTCATAAGTAAAATAACCTCATTGTAAACACTCTGGCCCAGATCGGACGATATTCCACTTGCATCATACTCGATCAACTCCCCTACAATTGTATTTCCAATGGCAGTTGGATGTTCATAGTATCTTAACTCGACCCTCACGCCGACGAGAGAGGTCCCAGGATCATCTCGGAGAATGCTGAGATTTTGTCTCTCACAATCTAGGTATTACGGCCCATGTAGAAGCCGAGCTTCGCAGTCATCGTTCCGCTGATTCTTCGTAAGCTTGGTGGCAAGGCCGCCAATTAATCCAAGGGTAGGGCCTCATATACTTTGCATTCGTCACCAAGGCGAGATGGTGGAAGAGATCAGGCTTCTAAGGCCGGCTGGAGCCAAGGTAATAGCACACAACACACCGACCAACCCTGCAATCTCTTCTGCTGGGTACTGGCATATCAATGCCAGTCATTCTCGCGTTCCTATAATGACTGGAAAAATCTTGGAGCTCGTGGATATCTTCCTTGCCCATGGAATTGACGTCAACACTCGCAACAGCTCAGGAGATACGCCGGTTTTCCAGGATTCTAGGCGGACCAAATAGCTGAAATGCCCAAAAATCGACATGAATCACGAAAAGGAAGAGATTTTTAATATCAAAGATAACAGGTTAGGGTCGTCAGATGAGCCCGCATAGCATTCTCAAGGGGGAAGCTACAGAAAGATCTCTGAAATGTGAGGTATTTAGCCAAACTGGAGGAAACTTACTTGTGCTCGGCAACCCAGGGAACACAATGCTACACTTCGTCACGAGTGATACATCAGATCGGGTCAACGAAGAAGAATAGGCAATACGGCTAGGGGGGCGTTGACGTCTTTGGTGAGGATTTGAAAAAAAAAACACTAAGCTGGCAGGACGGCTGCGAGATGTCAGTTCTGGATGAGCAGGGAACTTGAGTCTGTTTGAGGATGCAGATCACCGCACCACCGCAGACCTTGTGGCTTTTCTCGACGCAGACTTCATACTGAATTTGAGTAGAATTGTAGGCAGTGCAAAAGGTCTGTTAGGTTTTTCTCAGTGCGGAGACCACTAGATCATACAGATAGAGAGGAAAAGAACACATGTATGAACCGATTGACAATTCAATCAGGCAATCGCTGGTCCTGATTCAAGTGAAGTTTGGGCTAAGATAGTTATGAGAATAGTAATATGTACGGCACTCAGTACCTAACCATTATCTACAAAGAAGAGACTATGTTGCCTTACTCAACAAGGCATTACTTGTTCAGTAAATGACGGGCCACCCGCTCTCATAACGGACAAGGTTGATGCCCAGCTGCGCTACTCCGGCGTTGTTGTAATAGTGGTACACCAGTACGTCACCATCATTATCGGCAAAGATGGAGTTGTGGCCAGGCCCATGGATGGAGCCATGAGTTGCGAGCATCTGCGTGCCACCGCCCTGCATCATGTTCCTGCCATTCCGGTCGAGGTACGGGCCTGTCACTGAGGTAGATCGACCGACCATGATGCGGTAGGTACTGGCGGCACCCTGGCAGCAGCTATCGAAGGACACCCAAAGAAAGTAGTAGTTGCCGCGACGAACAATGTAAGGAGCCTCAACAGCGCCGCCGTTGCTAGGGCGGGAGGCGATGGAAACAAGGTTGTTGTTGGCGGGCTTCCCCGTGCTGGGGTTCAGCTGGACAATCTTGATACCAGACCAGAAAGAACCAAAGGACATCCACCACCTTCCATCAGTATCGACTATCAGGTTAGGGTCAATAGCGTTGTAGTTGCTGGTGGCGGTGGACTCGATGACAAGACCCTGGTTGGTCCACGAGCCAGACGCGCCAGTAGCGCTCGTTGCGAGGAAAATCGCCGACCTAGACGACCCGAAAGATGAGGCAGAGTAGTAGAGATAGTATCGGCCATTATGGTAGGAGATATCAGGTGCCCAGAGGTTCCGTGAGCCTCCCGTGTAAGGAGTAGTCCAGGGCGCACCATTGGGAAACACGGGGCCGGCATCGCGCCACGTGGTGCGGTCAGTGGATGTCTTGAGCTGGACGTTGTCTCCCGTGTACGCAGCCAAATAGGTGCCGCTCGGGGTCTTGACAACCGTCGGGTCGTGAATGAAGGTGTCGCCGTTGACGGGACCTGGGCCGACATACTGCCTGGTAATCATCGCCGCCAGGGCAGTGGTGGCAAGGATGCTGCCCATAGCGAGCTTCCGCAAGGAAATCATTTTCGCCTCTGTCGATACGATTATTAGGATTGAATATTGGGGAAGTTGATTTACAGCCTGCTCAGAGTGTTTTGAGACGGCGCCTCGACACATATTAAACTCGGGCCGCCCTGTTGCTCTAGTGCCAGCATTGGACATCCATGCTCCGGCTTTTCGTCTTGATATGGTTACCACCTATAGCAAGCGCATTAATTCCTCCGCACATGCTCCTTGACAATAGCCTGTTGGGTTGCAGCCCGGCACCTACCCGCACGTGGTCGGTCTTGGCCTCCCATCGTGGTACAGATAGAATTCTCTACCTTGGACCCCGTACAAGACAGGGGCGCAGGAACTCAGGCTGCGCTTCTCTGTTTTGAGCCTGGTTTTCCCAAGCGCGCCTCGGAATAATTGCCACACAGCCCAGAAATCCCACCCACTCCACAGCAAAGCGGAGTTTCCGGTCCCGTTGCCAGTCCTGAAACTATCTAAACCTGGCATCAGATTATCAGGGAAGAGAGAAAAGCCGAAGGGAATACGTTTCTTTGACCTTGACACCCTCAGGGTTCGGCATTTTGGCCGTCCAGATGAATCCTAGGTTAGAACGCTATGGTTTCGTGTTTGTAAATTGGGGGTATTCACCACGGATCGTCAAATGCGACGCCCCCCTCCATAAAGTCCATGACTGCAGTGCCTCTGTCACTGGGGATTGCGGCCGGCTCGTGTTTCCCAACCCAGCAAAATCGTCTACGCTGAGCGGTACAGCACTTGGTTCAGCCGGTCTCCATCGTGTCGACACAGCCCTTTCTCACCAACTCGCATCCGCACATCTGGTCGTTGCTACAGTTGCCTTTTTCGACTGGCTCTTTCTTCTTCTACTGGTACAAACCATAAGATTTACGATGCTACCAAGGATGCCTCTAAGGTGAGAACCATGACCAACATATCCGTTACTATTGCTCTGTTGAGATATACGATCGTGAGAATGCCAGTGGCAGAAACATAGAAAAAAGAACAGTCTAATTGGTGGAGTCTTTGCGAGGGGAGAAATGGAGCATTCAATTAACCAGGTTGCGCATAAGCGGCCCAATGAAACCAAGCCATCTTGGCGCATTTGTCGAAACCAAAGAGAAAGGGTAGCCTGGCAATCAGCAGATCCTCAAATCATCAATGAAATTAAGGATTGTTGAAATATCGCAGAAACCAAATGCCATTGCGGCGCGCCAATCAGCTCATGTTTTACGTGTTTCTCGACCAATAGTCAGGGCTACCGTTTGAGTTGGCAGTCTCCAGAATTGCTCAATCGCTTCATCACTTTCTTTCATAAACCTCCAAACCTGATCATTGATAACTATAGGTATTAAAAATATTACACGACTACCAATCTATGGTGTGATGAAGAGAAAAGGCTTCAGAACAGATGACAGGCGGGAACAGGGCAAAGGCCGTGATTTTGGCGCAGAAGTGTGTCAAAGCAGCAGCAGCAACTCTAAACAACGAAAAGATTCACGCACGCCATTTTATCTCGAATCAAAGAATTGGTCAAAGGCCGCAAAGTTGGGCAAGACCATTCAATTGAGAAAGCTGATATTCGCGAAGCACGCCTGATGGTCTGACCTACCCGGGACCATAGATGCCAATCTTCGGAAAGGGGCCGTGACCAGCCTCCACAATACGAATTCAGTAACATCCATTACTACCAGTAGCAATTGAAACGCTGTTTTGTTTCTCCTTGCTATCCCAAGAGTCGATGGTAATGATCTAAAAAAAAATTACAGAGGTGTCGACACGTTTCACCATTGTCAATGCTGAAAAACCAGTCATTACGGCATTGCTCCAATGCTTCATATGACACAGCAAACAAAATAGAAATAAAACCCATCGCCCACATGCCTTAGCCTCTCTGGTCATACCTTGGACTCGATGTCCATATGAAGGCTTGGGCAACGGCATGACAGGGAAGCGTCAACGGTGGCGTATAGGAGGCGAAGGATGTGCGGATTACCCACCCTAGGATCGCGGGTGAAATGGGCGAGTAGGTATTCTTTGGCGCGGGTTGAGACGTATGCTTCACTGCCAATTTCTCCGCTTTTTGATGGATGCCGTAGAGGCTTTTCGAGTTGCATGAAGAGGATATCCACCGCAAAATTCGATAAAACGGTCGAGGTATCCGACGGCTTCGATCACTTCATTCTTGCAAGCACCTGAATCAGACCTGCGTTGTAGAAATTACCAAAGACCCAGTAAGACAGCAAGCCTTTGCGCTTCGTGTTCCCTCAGCTTTAGCATCGCAGCCTAACAACTTGCACAGGTCCAAAACATCCTTAGGCGAGCTCGACCGCCTCGTAGGTTCTGCAGTAGCTACTAATGGGACACATCATTGTAATAAAAAAGGTAATGGTAATACAATCGGCCCACTGAATCGAAATATTGCGAGCAACCGATCAACCATGTCTGCTCGCTAAGATATTCTTGCCTTCCACTTCGGCCCAGTGCCGCAACTTCAATGCAGAGAAACAGTTTACTGGTAAGATCGGCGGTCCCAGTGACGACGCTGGACCTCAGGAGCCTCGATTTCGCAATCATCCTCTTCATCCTCATCCTCCTCAACTTCGTCCTCCTCGTCATCCTCAACCGGGCATTCGTCCTCGTCATCCTCAACCTCCTCCTCCTCCTCATCGTCCTCAACTGGGCATTCGTCGTCGACGCCTTCTTCATCGTCCTCATCATTGGCGATAGAAGTGCTTGAGGCAGCGGGTGCACTGGAAACTGCAGAAGGCGTGGTGACTGGAGCGGCCGGTGAAGTTGTGGTTGGGCTGGACGGCTCTGGGCTGGGAGCTGGGGCAGGGCTAGTTCCAGAGCCCGAGCAAGTGAAGAGCTTAGGACCAGGGAGGATGTATTCCTGGGCTGTGGCATCGTCAGCGTTGATCATATAGTCATGGGCTTTCGAGTGGAAACTTACCTTGGTATGCGTCATATGTCACACCCGGGTCAGTGGGCGAGTATGCTCCAGGGAATCCTACCAGGTCGGTGGGTTGGGTGCTGCCACCGCCGGTGACTTCGATTTGATGGCAGCCGGGGTAAAACTGGGCACCTGGGTAGGAGAAGGCAGAGTGCAGGGCAATGAGTTCGTGGCGCACGAGGTAGAAGCCTGGTTCGATACACTCGGGAATGGTATAATCGACACCAGAGTTGCCTTCCACCATGAGTGGGGTAGCGCCCCAGTTGTTCGAGGTACCTTCACGTCCAGCCTCCTGGATCTTGAACCATACAGCACTACAAGGGTGTTAAATCAGGTTGACGGAGGACCATCCAGATGTTGTGACATACTCGTCTCCGGGCATGTAATCATTGCAGCCAGAGTCAGGGCACTTGGCCATGTAGGTCAAGCTAGGGCCGACATGAGACTCAGGCCAAAGAGTCCATCGGAGGTTGACAGTGGACCCTGCCGCAACCGTAGCGTGGAGAGGAGCGGGCTCAGAACCCGTGTTGAAGCCGTTGCACTGGATATCGGCACTAGTAACGTCCTCGACCGGGCCGTTACCGGGGACCTTTCGAGAGATGCGTTCGGGGGCGGGATTCATATAAGGATCCTGGAAGGGGTTATAGAACTCGTACTCCTCTCCGCCAATGCTGGCAGACTCAATGACACCGTGAGCGGCGGCGACGGCTGCGAAGCCAACGAGGGAGGCTGTGTACTTCATCTTGTATTGCTTTGGAGCGAATGCGATGACGAGTTGGGGTTAGTGAGGGTGGTATGTGCAAAGCAAATAAAAAAAGCCGCGCTAGGGGCCTTGGTAAACGAACGTGGTGGATGAATCAAACGAAGGGCAAGCTCCAGGCAAGCAGATGAAATTGTGTACACCAGAAAGAACGGAATGGGTTGGAACGTAAAGGAGCCACACGCAGAGAATAGAGAAATGGGAGCCTGGTTTATATCGCAAAAACGGAAGAGGGCGAATTAATCAATTCGTGACGGAAGTAGCCAGGTTCTCCTGCCGCTCATCTGAACTGAAACATCGGATAGATGCGGGAGCCACAAATTATTTCTCGGCTGCTTGGCCGAGCAGCGTACGAGGATCATGCGCCAGCATTAGGGCCCACCCCAAACCAATACGCGATGGCCAAATTCGACATCGTAGACTCATGGTGGATCCATGGCCGGGGTGTGATCAGGGGATGATGGACCATCTCGCTTCCCGATTCCTCCTGTAATAACTGACCAACTACAGATACCCGTCGGCTAGTTGCGAGATACTCTTACTCAGCTATATTGCACAGTTGATGAGCTTCGTGGTTGAATAGCGAAATCATGCCTAGCCACCACATTTCGGCTCAAACAAAGGTACATAAAGTTGTGAAAATATATCTTCCTGTATCCTCCGTAGGCCACATGGCTCAGCCTAGATTGGCCCGTTGGCCACCCAGGCGCTCTCTGAGGATGCCACTGTGTTTTTTTTTTGTTTTTTTTATCACGAAGTAGCGAAGGTTGTTCAGAGATAATGATAGATTGCCTTGAATGTCAAACCGCAAGGGGCAAATTTTACTTGACTAATGTGTCTGTGAATTGTGCTTTAAATACTTCACGATGCTCCTGCGAAGGGCTACCAGAAGGTAACGATTGTCATGCGAGCGCGACGCGTTGTGCTTTCAGCGACTTACCTTGAGCTGGAAAAATGTGGCCGATCGTGACATCGCCGCTCTACTACCAGACATCAACCTGGAAGAGATGCATCCCGCGCTCATGGCCGGATGAGAAGGATTTTGCGGTGGCAGTTGTTCTGTCTGCGACATACTGTCCGGTTGACGCCATTCAAAGAGTCAAGCGACTAGGATTCAAGGGCGCGGCAGGCTTCCCTTTAACGCTCTGGGTCCGCAAAGAAATGCCACGGAATGGCTTGTCAATTTGCATCTTGGCACATACTGATCCGTCAGTCGTGGCCTCGCTGGACCGTAATAATCGCTAATTAAACAGACATTAACTACCTCGAATAGAATGGGTGGCCAGATCTTGGTTGTGGACCGACCCGCAAGTGTGAAACGTGGAATAACCAGGGGCGTACACCAAAATCTTGGTATCTATGTGGGAGAAGAGAGATCCAGTCGTGCATCCACGTCATCCACCATTGAGGAACGTCATTCAGGACATCCAATTTGGGGGCCATCGCCTAGCATCAATTCGACATCCGTGGCTCAGCAAAACTCATCTAATTGAGATGCGCAAATGACTCCCGCAATTGCACTTAGAATCTGGTCCCTATTGAGCCTGCCAATGGAACCTCCATAAGTAGGTATAGTGAGTGGGTTCTTGTCCAATCTGGGTCCCAGAGGGACTTGTGTAGACCCTCGCCATCACTGAGAGGTGCATGTGGGGGTGCAACGTTGCTGTCGGAGCTGGATTCCTGCTCTGAAATCTCTCCATCCGGCCTCCATCAATTCTCATCAATAGCTGCGTTCTTGACGTGTTCGGGCTACAATCAACTTTGCAGATCGTAGCAACGTTGCCACCGTTGCCTGGCTCATTAACCAAAGTTTGCTCACATATAAAGGTTCTGAGTTCAGATTGCACTGCGTAACTTGATCAAGCATGATTGCATCATGATTTGCAGTCGCTCAAATGCACCCGTGACTATCGCATGTTGTGAATTACTGTGTTTTCGATTTCTGCTGGCTCAAACTGCCTTCGTTTGAGCAGCAGGATGTGAGTGAGGACCGGATGTTAGTCGAAATACAACGATTCATCTCATGATAGCCTCAGATGAATTGCATCTCTTGAAATACCTCCTAAGCGATCAACATAATGCATTGGCTGGCCACAATCGGCGGCTCGGCTCGATGTGCTACCTTTGTCAATACCATACTAGATGTTCATACACACACTGCACATCTTGTACATAAATGTTTTGTGCGACGTAGCAATGGTTCCTTTAATCTTTGTACTTATACTCTTTGGCTGTGTCTAGAACAAGTGGCAGTAGTACTGCTGGTTTCGTTGTTTGCATAGCAGAGCTGGCTGCCCTTAACGGACTAGACATGATCGTCATTCCTCCGAAAGCCTTTGATGTTTATTTTCGTTCCATAATGAACACCTATTCGAATCGATGGAAGTCTATAGGCTACGATTGCCTAATATGCATCTTGGCGCCTACTATAGTTCGGCCCTTCAACCAAAACCACCGGCTGTCGCCCGGTCAGAATAGCCGTGCCAGCCTTGATGGCGAAATTTGGCACTTTTGCACCGTCATGTTCCAAAGCCCATATGGAAAGGCCCAACCAATTGTCGCCGTTGTAATTCAAAATGCCTTCAGGGACAGGATACTCATCCTGTGGTCCAATATTGCTCAGGTATTTGCCAAACTGGAAGCCGTTCACATACAGCAAGGCGCGATAATCACTGCTGTCGGTGGCATTCTCGAAAACAAAAGACAAGGGAATGTCGTACTTGTCCGATGGAAGGTCGAGCGTGAGTTTGGTCGTATAGTATGCTACACCGGCATGATCAATGCCTTCGTATGGGTTTCCGATGGAGAATTGGTCTAATGGGGGCGAGCCTTGATGGTATCCCTGACGCTCAAAGAAAAGGCCCCCCTCGTTCAGAGGACCTCGGAACTTGTCAATGTAGTCCTCTCCTCCCAGGTTTCCTGTAATCTTCCATGTAGAAATGCGAGTACGGCAGCCCGATGGGGACACAAGGGCGTAGTCGATGATGCCGCGGGGCTCCTTCATCTCATCGAAGCCAGGGGTCCAGTTGGTGTGGATGCCGTTGTTATCAACGACAATTGTCAGAACGTACCTCTTGCCTCGGGTCAGTGGGGGGAACGCGTAAGTGGAGTTGGAACCCCTTGCATAGTCGAAGCCTTTAAATGAACCAAGGAACTCATCATCCAGCCAGACAGCACTAGCGGAGGCCGAACCTCCCTGGCTCCATAGCCTTAGCTCCTCCTCGGTTCCGTGAGCTGTGAAGTGTCCACGGAAAATCAGGGTCCCGGTGTGATAGCCGTAATCTGAACCGTAGAGCGAAACGGGGGTCCGCAAGGGGGCAATGGTGTTATTGGTGGTGGGATGGTCGGCGACAGTCCAGCCGGAGTCGTCATAGTTCGACCGAATCTCTGGTAGAGAGTCGATGTAGTGCCAATCGAGAGAGGCGAGATCTGGCAAAGCTATTTCCGGCAGGTCAATATCAGGCTGGGAGATCCAGTTTCCTAGGTCCGAAATGGTGTATGCCAGGCCTTCCCCGTTTAGGATCAGGGTTGAGATACCCTCTGGAACACCAATTATCTCGAGTGATGTCGTCCTGTTGAAATCAGCCTGTAGCTTTAGGCTGGAGTCTTCGACAGACACAGAGCGGACTAAGTAGCCTCCGTTGACAATGATGGACTTGGGGTTCATAAGAGATGTTCCGTAGGCAGGATTTTCACCGTCACCGGGGAGGTCAGGAACCCAGTAGTTGTAAGCTGAGTTGCGGTCTGCAAAGGTCAGATTCATGCATGAGCAAAACTTCAGTAGTGCGCTTCTTACCGAGTAGATAGATGACAAGATCACCGACTTTTACCACACTCCTAGACGGAGATGTTCTGTATTGAATAACAGTTGCGTCATCCATCACTTCCGTAATGACGTCTTCTCCTTCAAGTATCTCAGCCTCAAAGTCACCCTTGACTGCGATCTCGTGCAGTTCCTCGGGCCCCCCGTAAATAACGATCACAGTCTTGTCCTCGAATATTTTCCACGTAAAGATCTCTGCGGTAGAGTAAAGCAGGATGAAGTCTCCCACTGGATAGTCCGTGACGTGAAACTTGGAGTCACGGCGGTGCAGGCTAAGCTGTCCACCGAGCTGAGGAATAGCAATATCGCCGGCGGAAGTAGGGAGCATAACAGTATAATCAGCTGATCCTGTGTTCTGGTAGTCGGTATGTCGGACTACAAAGAAGTGACCAGTGCTATTGGAAAGAAGGGGCGTGATTGTGATTTCCTCATTAGCGCTGTGGATGCCGGTTGTCGGGGTCTGCGGGATGGTGAGCAGATAACCTGGCGAGACTTTCATAAACTGAGCCTCCAACTTCAGCTCCGAATACTTTTCTCGATCGACACGACGGTCCTCCCTGATGCTCTATGAAACAGAGTCAGTGTTATGAGTATACTCAATCATTCGCCATGAGGTAATTCACGATGTGGCAAGTGAACGTACTGCTGCATAGTCGTAGGATGTGTAGCCGCCGGAGTGTCCGAGATTACCCCAATTGGTGCCGCCGTAAGTCTAGGAGTTGGTTAACAGAGTAAAAAATCTGCGGAGCCATTGAAGGTTAATTACCATGTAGATGTTGAAGATTCTGAGGCCATTTGCGAAGTTGTTCTTGTAGAAAACTCGTTCAAACTCATGGTTGACCAGCTCAGAGCACTGCTCAAAACCCCAGCCTCCGAATGGGTCAAATGCACCGCCTTGAAACTGCGTATTGGTCAGTATTTGTCGTCCTGCGAACTAGTCTGTAGCGCAGAGTGTACCTCGGGAATTGCATACGGGGTGTTGGGACTGTTTCTCATGTGGTCTTGATACCAGGTCGTGGTAAGCGCATGCTCGCCCCACACATCAGGGTTTGCCTATCACATTTATCAGCCTTACCAACAGTGGTGTGACGATAGTAGACAAGCTTACGCAGTCGAAACCAAGAGGGTAGCTGTCGTGGCCGTAAATATCCACCTCTCCCTCTCCAATTCCTGGGCGATTGTTGCCTCCAGGCCAGACATCGTTGTTGATGGTCGGGACCACAACGCTTGCGTTGCGGTATTGGTCAATTAGATACTGGAAGTATACTGTGTCGGGGAAGGGGTCGATATCAGGGGCCGCTGAGTATTCGTTTTCAGGCAAGAGGGAGGTCAGCTTGCACGGATGGTAACGCAGTGTTATCAGATCAAGTACCTGCAGAAGGATCACAGGTCCACCGTTGGTAATCTGCGCCCTGGCCGTAATGGCGCCAATGTGGGCTACATAGCTTGAAAGATTGTAAATATTGTTGGAGCGAGAAGATTAGGAGGGCTTTAGTGCTTGCTTACTTTTCAGTCGCTGCTAAATATTCAGGATCGCGAGTCCTCAGCAATGCCGGAACTCTTTGAAGCCATCCCGGGAATCCACCTCCAGAGACTTCAGCATTGATGTATGGGCCGGGACGTGCCAAGAGGTAGATTCCTGCCTCGGTTGCAGCATCGAAGAAGGCCTGGAAGTCGAAGATGCCTTCGGCGCGGAATTCACCAGGCTTTCCTTCTAGAAGTGCCCAGTCGACATAATAGGAAACCATATTGAACCCCAGTGCCTTGATCTTCTGGAAAATGTCCAGATGTAGCGAAGGCACAGGCTGACGGAAAGGATGAACCTCACCCGAGAACATCATTCCACGTTCGCCATGGATAAATAGGGAATAGGCATCCCAGGTGACGATGTCTTGAAGGAGGTCGCGCTTTTGATGATCGCCCAGTGACTGCTCCGTGGTTCCGCGAGGAATTCGGAAAGCGTCGCTGGACGCCAGCGTCAGCATGGCTCCGGACACAATTGAGAGCTTCATCTCGACTGGCTTTCGTGACAATAAAGTCAAAGATAGAGAGTCAATATCCTGTTTTTTTTCTTCTTGGAAGGCATTGCCTTAGGATCTTGGGGTCTTGGGGTATTTTATTGTGTTTTATCCCCTGCCTCCTCCCGTTGCGCACAACCAATTCCACCGACGCAGCTAAATTACCATACCATATTGGGATAACTGCATTGTACTTCCGAGGTTGATGGAACCAAAATTAGGTTGCTATTGGTGGACAACCCCAGTAGAGGCGAGAGTCAAACCATCGAATCCTTCTGCGATGTAGGTTGGAGAGGAAAGTTGGAGTTGTCGGCGGGGTGCATGAGGGGAATTGGCCAATCCCACCGGGTTTCTTGTTCATGCTTCTGTTCGCTTACGCTGATCAATCGCCCGACGGATGTTCGGCTGATATCTTCTCCAAATCTCAATTGCCTCATAACAAGAGGGGTTCATGTGGGCTGATTCGCATTCGGCGATCAGACTTGAACAGGCAGGCTAGTCCTGCGGAAAGATGATGAATTATTCGAGGGAGGGGCTCTTCTGGTGACATCTCCAAATTCTCATGGAATCCAAGCAAGTGCTTACCCTAGTTCCGAGAATGACACGCATGACAACCAACAATTAGTTCATATGCTTGTTTACGGGGCTTAAGACATCATGATTCATTGCGCTCCTATGCATCTGACTAAAGCCCCCAATGGACTGCCTTAAGAATCACATGCAGCAAGTCTTTTTCTTCGGGAGTCTCCAATCCGATCGTGCTAAAAACACCATGAAAACTCATCGCTCTCCTTCACGGTTTTGCAGATTCCCAGGCTGCGAAATACTGCGTGCACTGTTGGCACAAGATGATTTGATCTAGGGAACTGGAGATATGGAGCAGCACCAGATCGTCTGTGCGATTCCACACCTACAACGGTATCCTCTGCGATCTCGAACAAAAAGTTCAATCCATCAGTGTTCCTTGGGTCTGCCATTCACTTCACCCAAATCAGGATATAATACATGCTGTCCTCACCCAGGAGAGATGATACATGGTGTTACAATATCTGCTGCCGCCTCGGGTGAACGTGATTTTGCGCAACAAGATCGGAACGCAGATTTCTCACAATGCCTGGAGATAGAGAGGGGATTAGTCTGTGGGGAAGTGGACCGAACAATCTCGTGCAGTAGCAAGTGGACAAGGCTCGATGGCTTTGTAATTTTGAAGATTTGCGCCACTGATAATACTACATCGATCTGATACAGTTTACCCACAACTTGCATCGCACGAACACCATCGTCTCCATGGGGAAAGTATTGTTTTACTCCAGGTCCTTTCAAGTCGAGGTTCAGGGACCTGTTCTCCAGAGTTTGTGCAATGTGTATTTATCTGGAAATGAGATTGTCCTTCGTTTGGCTGGATTTGCACCCCATATCCGGCCAGTGTATCTATGGTAAATACCGGTATTGCGCCTACTTTACGAAACTGGCTTTAGTCTATCTTACCCAAAGCTATAAGTGTCACATGCTTGATATTAGCGAGTGCAGCAACAGCCATTTTAGAATGTCAGTCGGGCAGCGAATACATTTCACACTTTCTCCATAAGCGATGCTCTAGAAACATGATGTTGTCTCTCCGTGAGCTCAAAGACTCTCTACACATGTAATTCTTCTGAATTATAGAGGCGAAAAAGACTTGCGCTGTGCTCTAAATGAGTGCTATCATCTCAGCGGCTACTTAGTTTAGGTCTCAGGTGAGGGCTGAGTGATGCTGCAGGTCAACCCATCTCCTTCTAAAGTCGATTTCTATCCTAGAAGGAGATGAACATAACCATTTCCACTCCAGGCTTGACCCTGCTTCTTAAGAGGCGAGGTTTATAAGCTAGTTAAGGAGACGCTCCAAAATCGCAACTGCTCGAGGCTTGCCCTATTTGCTGTTGCTACAGTCCTTGTGGTATTGCACGTGATCTGCGAGGGAATTTTCCTGTCATTAATAATGTAGAAAGATATGCCAACGGCTTCCTTACGAGCAAGCAGCCTTTGCTAACTTGCGCGGTGTTAGAGTATATCATGCAACTGATCAGCATAAAAATACATTACCATGGTCTCGGTCAAACGCATGCTCTTTTCGAGTTGCCGGTGTCTGCTCAAGCTTCGATGGTCGTGAGAAATGAGGGATTTGCTTATACTTGTGGTCGTCGTCAGCAGTGCTCTCTGGGGCTGAAAGTCCGCAAATGGAGATGCTTGCAGCTCTTATTTACTCCCATTATTAAGGCGCAAGCTGATGAGTCTGTCTTATTGGTGGGATACACTATGAGGACCCACAACAACGGCTACGAGGCTCTGGCTTGAAGTAGCTGAAGGATGAAGCTGCACCTTGCCGCTGCATCAGAAATACCACCCTTTAATCATATCCAAGGCATAGAGTTGAAGAGTATCGAAAGGCTCAGTTTTCACTTACTCGAGACCTTTTACCACCTTCAATCTCCCGGAGCTGCCATAAACCATGAATCCCGCAGCCGATGATTTGCGGCGCGCGGATACGGGTCTGACACAGGCAAGCACGAGAGCTCAACGTCCACCCAGTCCTCCTGCCGCCAGCTCTCGAAGATACCAAGCCTATGTGGCCTCAGATTCGGACGAGAGCCAAGGGTTAGAGAACAATCGAGACTCATCACTGGGTAGCTACCGGCATGAAGGCCAGGTTGACGTCGATGGACCGAACCAAGAGGAGGCAACGACAGAGGACGATCTACACTATTCACGGGGTAGCTACCAGGAGGAAAACTGGCTTGACGACGAGGAATCGAACCCAGAGGAGCCGAGGACAGAGCCCGAAGTCAGCTGGCACGGTAGAATGGTCGACTCGGAGATTTTGCCCGAAGACTCCGCCTCCGCCGTCAAGCCGCGCATGCGTCGAATCACGCTCCGGCCTGTGCGACGGCCGTCAACCATTGATTCTATTTACACAACTACTACCGGCACTAGTCCATCGTACAATCATCGACGCCATCACAGAAAAGTGAAAACACAAAATCCGTCTGGTTATCCCTATTCTTCGGATGACCCCGGAGTCCCTCTGGGAAACCCGTTTGCTCCTCGCCATAGCCAATATACACAAGCCCAGGTACCGCGGGCCGAGGGCTATTACGGACGGATGACTGATGGTTATTATGGCCGCCATCATGACAATCCTGCATATGATGGCGTTGATCCGTACTCAAGTCCTGCTGGATATGAACCGTGGTCTAGTATGCAAAATCCCGCGTACGGAACAGCTGCCCAGAATCAATACGGCACGGGGGCGTATAATACATATAATGGCAATCCGCCTGTAGGCGGGCAAGATATGATGTACTACAATAGTTGGAGGAATCCGTACTTTCAGTCTCCATATGCGTATTCGCCACCTGCCCCAATGAGAGCGCCCTTTCAAACGCCGGCTCCTCCTCCACCTCCCCTATCAGAGGCTTCGTCAGGACCGCCCCCGCGGGGCCCGGAGAGGGAAGAATCACATTTTGCCGCCGAGGCGCCTCCTGCTGTTCCACAGGCGCCAGCTTGGGGAGGGCCTGACTTCCAAGCACCGCCGGGGTTGTCGTCCATTCCGGCCATGCTTCAACCCTCTTCTTGCATCGTCCGGACTGTCAATATTGTGGCAACGGTGTCCGGGATGGAGAGCCCCACGGCTCTAGGAGCGACGAACAAGACTGTGTCGGCTTGGCTCCAACCGTGCGCGGGATTTGAGGATGAGAATGCAAGGACCGAGCTTCTGGCAATCCAAGCTTTGGAATACTATCAAGATGGAAATGGACAGAGTAAGGCTACTCTCGTCTCCGTTCCGGATGCCGTTACAGTGGCTAAGAAGGATAACTCAGCGGTTCAAATGAGATGGCTGTAAGTCGACCATTCACAGCTTGAGTAACGAATCGGCAGACCACAACTGATATTTTCTTTTTGAAGCCACGTCAATAGTCAAAAATTCTCTTTCGACTTCCTCGAGGTTGGTTCTACCCCGTGTCTCGTGGAGAGGCCAGCGCTGACAACACCAAGCGCCTCGTTTCCCACTGCCCCTCAGACATCATCTCTCACGATCTGAAACAGGTGGCTCTATCTTTGCTCAAGAAAGGCTGCCCAAATCTAGTGCGTCGTCTCGATAGCGGCAAATCATTCGAAGCTGGGGGTACATTACGCTATAACGGGGTCTACACGGAGAATCCGATGAAAGAAACAGACCCCGTCATCTTCCTTTCGGTCCCCTATTTGATGCTCAAGGAGAGGAAGCGGCGTGTCGATGGTGCGGAAGACTTCGGCGCGCTGACACTGCTTCAGTCGCTCTACGGCTACGAAGTTGGCGATGAACGGGAGACCCAACAGATCGTCAATAAAATGAATCCCTCCCTCGCAAGGAAGATTATTCATGTTCCGCAGGTCTGGTGTCTGATGATAGGTTCAAGTAAGCAGCTTCTTGGCCTGGAGTGACCGTCACTGATGGCCTGCTCTCAAGGCACCCTTATTACCGTGGCAGATTGTTCACTCGTAGAGCTTCAAAAGGGCAGCATCACAGTCGATCAACAACGATACAGCGCCCACGGAGACTCTTGTCTGGTTCAAGTAGCAGATGTAGACAACGAACAGTTCAAATTCGTCATTACGCGTGCCTGCAGCCTTCTGGTATGTTTTCAGCCTCATGTCTCAATGACGCCACGCGCTCTGCTGATCGTTGATGCCCAGCAACTACGGACTCATCTTGCCCTGCTAGTGCAAAGAAAATACTCCTTTGACCAATTTGATCTTTTCGGCGAAAACAAGGAGCCTCTCAACAGCGAAGTCTGGATTTCTTTAATGGCCGAGGCCACGAGAGAAGTGAGATTGAACATTCGAGGCAAGAACTGGAAGGAAAACGACGAATTTGGGCCAACCTCACCAAAGAATCACTTGGTTCCTTACATCCAAAATTACAGAAGACCCACAATGAATCTGGATGGACCCACCGTATCAAATGCCTTCAACTTTCCATCACAACCTCTCGATGCCTCCGCGGACGAGTACAGGCAGCTTACGCCGTATGGTCACAAACCTTTTCCACAGAAAGGGGGCTACTACGGGTCAGGCGCGCCGCCACCGGCATACGGGATGTGGCCTTCACAAGCTTCAACGGGTAACCCTAGGGGCGGACAACGACTCCCAATGGAGGCTTCAGAAAGGGTGTCGGCTCCGCTAGAAACCTCGAACAACCCGGTGACATCCAGGATGATGTTCGTCCTAGCATCGTCTACTCAGGTCTCTCGCTCGGAGCTGCAGGAAACTTCGCAACTCACACATAGTCATGCCCCCGATATCTCTGAAATGAGTGATACGCAAAGCGCGGCAGATGCCCCTATTCGGCCTGATGCAAACATGGTCGTTGTGGACCGCGTCATGCATCGCGGGATGAGCCGTGACATGAGCCGTGGTATGAGCCAGCAGGCGATGGCTAGCATTCTCCTCGAGCCAAAGGCATCCTTCAGTGGCGACACATATTTGCCGCCGAGGGAAGACAGTCGAGTTACAAAGCTGAAAAAAGAAGGAAGAGTCTTGAATTACAAATTACTAGCAGAAACCCCTGAGATGTACGAACTCGATCTTGATGAACCCGACGCTGGAAGACATGGGCCATACGAGGTATTAGAACTCTATATCTCAATCCACTTTCGCCCTCTGTTCTCTCTCTAATAGTTCCTAGGATGACGACGATGCATCTAGCCTGTCCAGAGACTCCGTAGACTTTGAAGTAATCCCCTGCTCCTCAGTTGGTCAACAGTCAAAGCCCGTGGCTTCAAACATAAGACAGACCGCCGAACAAGACTATGCAGTACGTTTCAAAGCAGTGTGGGTACCCAATGCGTCTCGCACATACCTTGAGCCAACAAGAATATCTGGAGAGTCTAAAAGAGGGAAGCCAGCTGGCCTTGAAGAGCCGCACAGAACCACGAAAAAATCGAGTGAAAGCAAAGTCTACACAGATCAGGAAGCATCTACTACCAAGGCGAGGGTCTGCAAATTACCATTTTTCACGTGGGAGCTCTCTCAACTTCGCGGGACCAAGAACGAGACGGCAAAGAGTGCAGTGATCCATCGGCTGCTGAACAACATAGATTCCAACTTAGCTACCAGAGAAGTCTTGGGCAAGCTTTACGACAAGGCCTATATGTGTTCATACCTTGATCTTGAACAGCGGCACAATAATTGGACACGTTCACCATCGTCGTCGATGGCGCCCGTGATTAAGTCATCGAGTCAAAGCAACGATGCACTTATGTCGGGCGGGCTTTCGTCAGACACGGAAGCTTTCATGAACATTCCTTCTTACTTTGCCATCGGAAGCCAGGACAACGGCTCTGCGGAGCAAGATTCAATAGAACGGGTAACTGAGGATAATTTTCCCTTCGACTCTACATTTATACTGGCGGGATCTGGCGTTGAGGATCAGGATAGTGACAGTTACAAGCCCATCACTCGAGAGACCGAACCAGAGTCAGTACCTCAACTACCACACAAGGAAGGACACATTGCTGAAAGATCTTGGCGAAACCATGCCAAGGCCACTGTGAGGGCGGAAATTGACGCACTTATTGACTTATCCAAGGACATATTAGACCTATTTGTTCCAGCTGAGTTACAGTTTCATCCTCTGACGGAGAAGTACTGGGGCTCGCTGGACAGGATCTTCAGGGTACGTTGCCTTTCCTAGAGCTGTATCTTTTTAGCCCAGGTGGTAAATTAACTGTGGCTAGCAAATCAAATTCGCCATTGAAGACCATCCCGAACAACAACAAGAGTGGTCCATCGGAAAGTTCCATACAAACGCATCGGATCAGAACGGAAGATCATTGAAATCGCGGCGCACCGCTTTCGACCAATGCAGTAGTTGCACAATGGCGCACCCCTATGGCACATCCTGGGAGGCCCTATCCCATCTTCATCAATTTCACACGGACTGCCATGGGCCGAGCCGTTACAAACACCCCTTTGACGACCCGTGTTCCGTCTGGCTGCACACTAAGTACCAGAGCTGCGACAGCAGCCGCTATATTGAAATCGCAAGGCTTATTCAGCTCTTCACCAAGAATATGCGCGATCTTTGTCGTCAGGCCACGGATCTGCAGCTCGACGTGGCAAGCGTTCATACAACCAGCAGCAAATCTGCTTCCGCGTCAGATTCAAAACCGTTTCTTCCGAGCGCACTCGTTTACGCCTTCGAGGATATTCTCATGGCCTTTGTGATTCAGGGGAAGCATCTTTCCCTTGTGAATGAATGGGTTGTCACTGACGTTCGTCATCAAAATAAAACCACCAGGGCCGCTCGCGGGTTTGGGAACCGTATACCATCAGCCGGATTTGGCGCCAAGGTGGACAACATGATCCGTAGCGGCGCTGAATGCATCACCCGGGCGCGCCAGTATATCGACCAGACGCGTATGGACATCATGCTCTTTGGTAGTCGGACCACGACAGGGTCCAGTGTAAGTCTTGACTCAGTCGGCGTCGAGTTCCTCGTCGCGGTCCTCATTGGCCATATCCAGCACCAAGGAGTCAATGCTGAATCACAACCAGCTGCCCTCGTTGAGCTGTATCAACGATACGCAGCAAGGTTGCATTTCGAGGCTAACCGTAAGCCCCGCCGGAAGGTTTTCCTCGATATCCAGATCTTGCAAGAGGAACTTGACGCTCTTCGCAACGTGCTTGAATCGCAGAAGAGGCTTTTTAACACCTACCGAGAACTTACGGCACCGACAGTATCTGGAACAACGACCCAAGCCCGAAAGAATCTTTACCCTCTTGAGATCCAGTACATCAACAAGATGATAGCCCGCTTAATGCAACGTGACTTTGAACTCAGCACCCTCCAGGGACGTTCTCAGGGGCTAAGGGATCAAGTGAAGCAGAGCATTGAGATTCTCGAAGAGGGACATGGCAAGGCCATTCGGGTATTCACAATCGTCACACTCTTCTTTCTTCCACTGTGAGCTTACCGCAAGGTGATGAAAGACAGTTCCTTATTGACGATACCACTTAGGTCTTTTGTTTCCAGCTTCTTTGGCATGAACGTTGTGGATATCAGAGACACCGGGAGAAGGCAGGACCTCTTTTGGTCCATTGCGCTTCCAGTGACCTTCGGTGTCTTAGGAGTTGCCTACTTGTATGGTTACAAGTGGGACTCGATTGTCGGCCGCTTCAATCGTTGGCTAGATGATATTCACGATCGCCAAATGCTTCCATCGAGGGAAACAGACAAGATGACAGACCCGCGCACATTGAAAACGACAAGCCGCGTATTTGACACCAAGCAACATGAACCACCACAGGCAGACACAAAGAGCGAGAAGTCCTTCCATTGGCATTGGAAACAAATTGCCCTAAGTGACCTTAAGACCAAGTACTCAAAGCCTAAGAGAATCAACACTAGTAGATCTATTGGAGAATAGCTTCAAAGTGTATTTAGCTTTAAACGTGTTAATAGATGAGTTTTTTTTAAAAAAAAAAAAAAAAAAAAACTTTGAATATGACCGCTCTATAAACACCTTGAGACCTAATATAGTTATGTTTTCTCAAAAGGCGGCCTCTTATGGCGTCCTATCCGAGGCAGCCAGGAGGCGGGTACACCAGAGTAAAGATTGTCGGTAGTAAGCACGGGACGAGCGGCATGTGCGAGTGGCCAAGAGGCATTTCACAATATGTTATGGTCGATCCGTGTAAAAGTCCGACTCCATTCGTGGATTACGGGGTTTGAACTCGGAATTACGGCACAAACCCTCGCCTCTTCATTTATCCAAACCGCTATTATAGGTCGTAGCGGGTGGATCTCTACCAACTCCATGTAAACACCCACAGCCTATTTGTTGAACCAATTGCTTTGTCAGTAGCCCGTGCGAGCA